>WNWK01008851.1:40000-45000 GCA_009830355.1 Cherax destructor | reverse complement strand
ATATATATATATATATACAGTGGAACCTTGGTGTTCGAACGTACCGGACCTAACCGGAGTCCAAACAATTTTGTTCAGAAAAAAATAACCCGGTTTTTGAACATTTTTCTGGAGTCCCAACACGACGCTCACTTGTTTATAATTCATTTGTAAAAAAATTACAGGAAAGCCATATTTCAAAAGTGCTTTGAAGTGACCTCTGACACTCTTTGAAGTGACCTCTGACACTCTTTGAAGTGACCTCTGACACTCTTTGAAGAGTCAGTTCAACATCCTCAGTGTGTGAGGCTGATAATTAAAGCCTGGGGAAATACTGTTTCGGTCATTGAACTTTTCGCAGTTCGAACACCACCTGGGAACCAGTTAAGTTCAAACACCAGTGTTCCACTGTGTATGCGTGTAGTATATGCATGTGCTGTGTGACCTAAGTGTAAGTAGAAGGAGCAAGATATACCTATTATTCAAAGTGTTTATGAGACAGATAAAAGACACCAGCAATCCTACCATCATGTAAAAACAATTACAGGTTTACGCTTAACACTCACTTGCCAGGACGGTAGTACCTCCCTGGGTAGTTGCTGTCTACCAAATAGGTAAAACTGTCTACCAAATTGGTAAAACTGGTCAATTAGCAAGAACTCATTTAAAATTAAGTCCTTTGTAAAATTGTCTCTTTTATGTTAAATGTAAAAATTAATAATTTTTGTACCAAAATAACCTTAGAAAACTTACGTAACCTTATTATAACAAGCACAATTTAATTTAGCCTAATCCAACTAAATATATTTTAGATAAGTTTACAATTGTTTAATAATAAACAAAATCAATGAAACATTTTTTTTCGTTAGGTTCAGAATGATTTTTGAGAAATTATTCCATACACAAATTTTCTCTTGCCTTATTCGGCAAGACGATCGTTGCTATTTAAGCCAAAATCGCAAGTTTTACCTAATCGCACGACATTATATATATATATATATATATATATATATATATATATATATATATATATATATATATATATATATATATATATATATATATGTGTCGTGGTCTTGGGAGAGATATATGGAGGTCAAAGATACTCCTTGTTGATGGTTAGTATATTTAAGTAATTAGAGGAGAGTCCAGCACACCTTCTGTCTCGCCTGTAGGTCTAACGTAGTGAGGCCGTCTGCCTATGATAGGCTGTGCACATGCGCTGAGCCTCTGACGTCAGCGGGTACCGTGACGTCACACGCAAAGGGACCAGCTTTATAAAGATACACTAAACAAGTGTATATATATATATATATATATATATATATATATATATATATATATATATATATATATATATATATATATATATATATATATATATAAACCTTTATCCATATATATATATATATATATATATATATATGATATATATATATATATATATATATATATATAAGCCTTTTATCCATATATATATATATATATAAAGATTTCGACAATTCTTCAGCTGATTCACTTTCACGAAGAGGGAGAAAGATCCTGTTAGTCCCTTGTAAAGACGTGAAAACTTCCCAATGAGACAGAGCTCATCAGTAAACTTGTGGCGGAGGCCAGGCTGCTGCAGCAGCTCCTGCCTGTCTATTGTACGAGGCTGTGTGCCTGGATGTGGCTCGCCAGCTGGAGAACTCCTCGTCGAACATTCTAAGACTCGCGTTGGCCTCTTCCTCGTCGTGTTAGAGCAGAGTTTGTGAAACATTGTCTTCCTGTTGGGTGTGTGATGACTTCTTTGTTATCGTCTTCTTGTGTTTACGCTGAAGATTTTAGCCTTTTTTCGCTTTCGTAGTGTTTTGGAATTATGTTTTCTTGCTCTCCATCTCACTAGTTCTATTTTTTTTTTGAAGCAATTATGTTTTCTTCTTGTTTTCAAGAAAGACAAATACTTTTCTTTTAGTTCTAAAGGAAGGTAAAACCATTTCTTCTGGGTTTCACGGAAGTAATTCTAATCTTTCTTCGTATTTCTCAATTCTGGTACAACTATTTTTGTATGTCATCTTTCCTTTTATTTATCTCTTTTGAAATGGGGACGTCTGCTATTTTTTTTTGGAGGGGGAAGGGAGTGTTGGGGGTTTGGCAGGGTAGGGGGGAAAGGAATGATGTCAGCACCAAGGAATGATGTCAGCACCAAGGAATGATGTCAGCACCAAGGAATGATGTCAGCACCAAGGAATGATGTCAGCACCAAGGAATGATGTCAGCACCAAGGAATGAAGACTAAGCTTCAAGAGTCACTGCTGACGTCAGTATCTAAGCCAAATAAGTCTACATTTTATTTATTAGTTTTATTTTAGGTTTTACTTGTCACCCCAAAATTTTTGGTTATTTTCCGTTTTCAGCTTCACTCCTTCCGGCCTCACTGCTTTATTTCTGCATCTCTCTCTGCCTGTCTCCTTGCTTTCTTCCCTCCTCACTTCTGTTTCCTGTCCTTTTTTCCACGTTCCTTCTCCCTTTTATAATGCCTCCTCACCCCATCAAAAGGTAGACATCTACTTCCTGTTTTCTATCAGTTGCTTAACATTTCTAATCCATCTATGTCTTACCCACTTCATATCTTCTACCTTCCTCCTCTCTCCTTCCTATGTACTACCTTCCTCCTCTCTCCTTCCTATGTACTACCTTTCCTCCACCCACAGACACTCCTCTATCTTCCCATCTCCACATACCTTCCTACCTCCTCTCTCTCTCTCTCTCCCTTCTATCTCCCCCCTTTCCTCCAACCTTACTACCTCTCTTCCTACATTCCAATTCCAAGGCTGCTTTTATATTCCCATTAAAGGTGCTCACGAATCCTTGGCCAAATTCCTTCTAAACTTTCGCCTCCAATTGTGAAATGTTGTGGTTTCCTCCGGCAAGCAATTCCTGCCTTGTTTTGCTCCAGATTAAATCTGTCAAAGCTGGAGAGTGAGCCCAGGGCAAAAAAAGAGGGGGAAATAAATAGAATGAAAAATAGATAATTGGAGTGTCTGGATTACTTTTTTTTTTTCCTGGAGAGTGTATTTGGACTGCAGTTGTAATTGGCTGTTAGATTAATTAATTCTGAGGAACAAGAAGGAGGAGGAAAATGGTTTGTCTTCAGAAGAGAATAAACTCGGAGTAGTGTAATACATTTAGCATTTAAAACTAATGCGTAATACTGAAGAAATATTATAAATCATATATATATATATATATATATATATATATATATATATTAGAGTATTATTATATTATTGATACACTTGTCCCTACTCTCGTTCTTCTGATTCCTTCTTTCCTTCATCCCATTTTCCTTACATGCGCCTCTACTTCCTTCCCTCTTTCACAATCTTTGGATTCTTCTTCCCATCCTCCTTTAATCCCACACAGATCCTCACATCTCTCCTTTAAGGTAATTATTAAAGAGTTGTAATTTGACCACGAGTCAAGATGATAAATTTCCTTCGTGATAATGCAAGTTATCACACTTTATAATAATATAATCTTCTTTACTTCATCATAATATAACTTATCACACTTCCTTCAGTGTAAGGCAACTTATTTCCTTCATGATAACTTGTCACACTTCCTTATTTATTATACAAGTTATCACACTTTCTTCATAATTATCACAATTATATCTCTAAGTCAGTGTCAAGGTGGACAGAGAGGCTGAGAATACAATTACATTCGTATTAGCAACAATGTCATGCATTATTTTCATGATTCACGAAATCGTAATGGCAAAATTGCAAACAAACCACGGTACGGGTGGGGATTAAACTCGCGGCGAGTGAGTCGTAGAGTGCGTAAGCCACTGGGCCAACTGGCTACAATAAGATTCACCCAATTAGGTATATTTATACACCACAGAGAGGTTACCATGGGTCCCAGTGAGTGTTTTCAGACTCACTTGCCGCGAGTTCAAGCCCCACCCGTTCCGTGGTTTGATTATTTTCGTGGCTATTTAAGTGGATGTAAGGGAGATCACCTACATACTCAAGACGCGTTTCCACGTGTTACCAACATGTAAAGTTAACATATAAGTCTCAGCTTGACCCACATCAACTCCAGTGGCTCTATAGTGGCTCTATAGTGGCTCTATAGGATGTAGATGAGAAGTTTTTTTTTGTTCCACAGTCCATACAAAAGCAAAATTAAATTAGCCTGAGGAAGGGAAAAAAAGAATCTACTGAATATTATATATTTTTTAGTAAGTGTATTAGATAATGGACCCCAATGGAAATAAGTCACACTGACTTTTTTGGGTTATCCTAGGGTTTCTACACATATGCTGCTATGTATGATAATCTATGTAACTGTATTTGTGTATACCTGAATAAACTTACTTACTGGTACTACTGTTACTAAGCTCCAGCCCTCCATAGAAAATGGTACCTTTATTGTAAGGCTAAGGGCAGACTTAACCCTTTTCACCAAGTGCTTTTTTTTTTTCCCGGACCGGGTCTCTGCCAGTTGGCGACCCAGCCTTGGCTCCCTATCGCGGGAGTGTCTGAGACGTATGTCTGCCTGGGAGGAGGTACAAGTACCTTCTTGTCTTCTGAAACCAATTGTCTTCAGGCCTAGCCCCATTCCCCGCCCTCACGGGGCTCGCAGGGAGAAGCTAGGCACCTTGGGCTGCCACAAACCCTGCCACACTGGGCTTGAAGGGTGTGGCAGCTACATAGCAGCAGACGATGTCAGGAAGTGCAAAGGCAGCAAGCACTAAATAATTTTTTTTATAGCCACACCCTAGCTTTAGGCCACAGCCTGAGCGTTGGGGAAGATCAGGGATGCCTCTTGCTGCATGTTCTGACTGCTGCTTCTTCGCTTATCCGTTGCACTCCTCACCAAGTGTGAGTGTGGAGAAAATTCAGTAGAAGTGCGTTCTTGTGGTCTGGTGTTATTCTCGACTTTTGTCCAGGGTCGTGCAATTTCGGGTTTAATCTGGCTTGTAATGTCGAAGAGTCTTATATTACTTTTATTTGTATTTGCATGTGTTATGA
>WNWK01008851.1:0-32500 GCA_009830355.1 Cherax destructor | reverse complement strand
AAACCTAACAGACCAGCCACCTCTCGGTGTATATACAACTATAGGTGTGCGCCTCTCTGTGTATTCGCATAATGTGTATTTACACTGAGACGTGTATATAGACTTAGTAGTGTATATACCAACAGTTGTATATCTCTCGTGTTGTCGATAGACTTTAAATCTAAATTAGCTATGTTAAAGATAATAGATACACCGAGAAGTGTGTATATCTTAGACTGAGAGGATGGACACACGTTGTAGAGCTTTATCGTGCTATGTTTCGCTCAGCTTAGAGCTTTAACACGTCACAGAACCTCTAACAAAGCCAAGAATTCTCCTCAACAACGCGTATTTCTCCTCTTCTATCTTTTTTCCCCCCTATTCTCTCCTCTTCCTCTTCCGACATAAAAAATGGAAGGGGCATGGAAGAGGGAAGAGAGAGAGAGAGAGAGAGAGAGAGAGAGAGAGAGAGAGAGAGAGAGAGAGAGAGAGAGAGAGAGAGAGAGAGAAATGCTGTATCAGAGGTTTCCGCTTCCTATTGGAAGAAGCCTCGGGCGGGATCAGACAACACAACGGGGAAAATTATGACTCCTGCGGAATCGGCTTTTAAATGTGAGACGTACGAGCCTCCGGGTCTTCTATCCCTCCGTGGACCAGCGAGCTGCCAGGACGCAGGGAGAGAGACAGAGACAGAGAGAGACAGACAGAGACAGACAGTGACAGAGAGAAAGAGGCAAGTAGACAGAGACGGATAACAAATATACAAACATAGCTAAGACCTCGCGACATAAAAAAAAAATCTTTAACAATAACTAATACCTGGCAAAAAACAAAAAGACTCAATACCGTGACTGGAACAATACAACAACCTGTGCACGCAGTGACAGCAAGAAGGACGAACCATATCAAACCTGAAGGACTTATAAAAGAACCATTGACAGGAGACATGAAGGACTCAAACTAATGCAGGAGGACTACAACCCAACGAGTTTGATAAATGTCATATTGAATATAAGAAGTTGAGGTCTCGGTAAGAACGAGAGGAAGACGAAGAGTAGAACTGCGTAACAGGAGACGCGATGGACTCTAGGAGGACACAAGAAAAATAAAACTAGAGGATTCATTAGACCCCAAAAATAGGAGACTTGGGAGGCGTATGAAAAGCCAATGAACAGGAAACAGCAAGCACTCAAAAAGATTAAATGAACAAGTTTCTAAATACTGAAGAAAATCCCACTAACAGAAGAAGTGAAGGAGTGAAGACACACAACTTGAGACGTCGAAGTCTCAAGAGTATCTCGAGGAACATCCAGGAAAGAGAGACGTTCTTTGCACGCTTACGGAAGACATTAAGATGACTTAAGGAAGTTCCAAGAAGAAGAAGAATAAATATCTATCAACCACTTAAAGAGGATATCGGAAGGGAGGGATGAAAGGAACTCAAGGAAGGTTCAGACAGAAGAAACATCCATCAAACACTTACGGAGGACTTCGAAGGTGATGTTAGCGCTGACGGTGACGCCTGCCGTTCTCAGCCTTGCAGGTGACCTCTCGCCCGTTGTCCTCAGCCTCTGCTTTCAGTTTGACCTCTGACCTGGGAAGGAATGATGCTTGAGATGAGTGGTCATTCTTTATGACAGAGATGAGAGAAAGAGAGACGAGAGCGAGAGAAAGAGAGACGATACCCTCAGTATAGTGAATGGGCTGTTTCAGTGGAATGAGGTTCACTCGTGTTACACTCAATCACAACTCCAGACGATAACTGATTCCTCAGGAATAAATACCGTTTCTGCCTGAGCGTTTAAACGAATATGTAATATTCCCTGGTCTGACTACCCTCTCCGTCCGTGCCTTTTATCAAGAACTAAACCTCACAATATGAGTTTGAGATATTATAGGAAATTTGGCCTAAATGTAAATCAATTCTACATTAATTTATTCAATAAAAATCTCGTTTCTGCAGCTAATTTATTAAGGAACTTTAAAAATTATAAATTCATGATTAAATGACGTTCTCTGCTGTATTTGTGCAGCTGGACCTGAAGGAGTCCCGACCAGCTCAACTCCGTCTGGGAACCAGCTTGCTCCACCTAACCTGAGATTCGAAAGACGTTTTGGGCCACTGTGTTGCTTCAGTTTATGAAAGCGTAATGAATTTCCTATTTCGAAATATAGATATTGACTTGTCAAGTTTTTTTTTTTTTTGTAAGAATGATATAGGCTTAAGATATTACAAACTCTAATCACAGAAGAGGTGGGATTTGAACCCATGTGAGGCGAGTCCCTACATGAGGTGGGATCTGAACCCATGTGAGGCGAGTCCCTACGTGAGGTGGGATCTGAACCCATGTGAGGCGAGTCCCTACGTGTGGTGGATCCTCTCTAACCTATCATCGTCTCCATTACTAAATAAACCCATTCAGCATTTTTTTTTTTGCTGTCATAAGAACATAAGAACATAAGAAAGGAGGAACACTGCAGCAGGCCTGTTGGCCCATACTAGGCAGGTCCTTCACAATCCATCCCACTAACAGAATAATTCCCCAACCTAATTTTCAATTCTACCCAAGAAATAAGCTTTGAAGATTCTATTAACTCAAGTGCGAGTCCCACTCAAATCCAACCCCTCTCACTCATGAATTTATCCAACCTAAATTTGAAACTACCCAAGGTCCTAGCTTCAATGACCCTACTAGGCAGACTGTTCCACTCATCAACTACCCTATTTCCAAACCAATATTTTCCTATATCCTTTCTAAATCTAAACTTATCTAACTTGAATCCATTATTGCGGGTTCTCTCTTGGAGAGATATCCTCAAGACCTTATTTATATCCCCCTTATTAATACCCATCTTCCACTTATATACCTCGATCATGTCTCCCCTCATTCTTCGTCTTACAAGTGAATGTAATTTAAGGGTCTTCAATCTTTCTTCATACGGAAGATTTCTAATGCTATGAATTAACTTTGTCATTCGTCGCTGAATGTTTTCTAACGAATTTATATCCATTCTGTAAAATGGAGACCAGAACTGAGCTGCATAATCTAGGTGAGGCCTTACTAATGATGTATAAAGCTGTAATATAACCGCTGGACTTCTGTTGCTTACACTTCTTGATATAAATCCCAGTAATCTGTTAACCGAATTTTATATATTATTAGTTTTATTTCCCTCCCGTCCAGTTGCGACGATTATTTAATGTAACCCAACTTTGATGGTGTACACATCTGATTATGCACAGACAGAAAAAAATATATAATTACTTCATGAAATGAATTCGCAGTGGCGATTTACGTGCCCTAAGTAGGTGGGTGGATGTCAGCTGATTGTATTTTTGTTACACATGATTATGTAACTTTAATGTGTTTATCTAGTATGTAGCAAAGTGGTTTTGTGGTAGCCTTTACTTCGAATCAGAGGGATGGTTTTTTGATAGTTCCTAGCTATGTCAATAGTGATTTGGTGTCAACACATGGATTTGACCTAGTCGCTTAGCAGATTACAATGGACTCGCTTAGCAGATTACAATGGACTTAGAGAACACTTATCATCTGTGGACTGGGGTAATGAAGAGAGCTATCAATATGACAGTTTTCTGAACACTATACATGCTGCCCAAAGAACATTTATCCCATATAAAGAAATTAGATCGAATAGAAATGACCCAAAATGGATGAATAATAGGCTCAAATATCTTTTAGGGCAGAAGAAAGGAATTTATAGGCGTATCAAAGAGGTGAGGTCATCTTACGAATCAGTATATTGACATTAAGAGGACGTTAAAAAGGGATAAGAAAAGCTAAGCGGGACTACGAAATTAAAGTTGCTAGGGATTCGAAAACTAACCCAAAAGTTTTTCCAGGTGTATAGAACAAAAGTTAGAGATAAGATAGGTCCCCTTAAAAATAATTATGGGTATCTTACTGACAAAGTGAATGAAATGTGCTCATTTTTAATAATTATTTTCTCTCGGTTTTCACTCAGGAAGACACTAATAATATCCCAAGAATTAGGTATTTTAGTGGGCCTGAAGAAGATAAATTATGTAGTATCACAGTCACTAGCGAAATGGTTATCAAACAGATAGACCGTTTGAAGCAAAATAAATCGCCAGGCCCTGATGAGCTTTTTCAAGGGTTCTTAAGGAATGCAATATTGAACTCTGTGAACCCTTAACTAACATTTTTAACCTATCTCTTCAAACAGGTGTAGTGTCTGATACGTGGAAGATGGCTAATGTAATTCCTATTTTTAAAGCAGGGGACAAGTCGTTACCATCAAATTACCGCCCAATAAGTCTAACTTCAATTGTAGGCAAATTATTAGAGTCGATTATAGCTGATAACATAAGAAGCCATCTCGATAGGCATAATTTGATTAATGATACTCAACATGGATTCACCAGGGCCGTTCCTGCCTAACTAATTTATTAACTTTTTCAGTAAGGCTTTTGAGGCAGTTGATCATGATAAAGAATTCGATATTGTTTATTTGGATTTTAGTAAGGCTTTTGATAGAGTACCACATCAGAGACTGTTAAAGAAAGTGGCTGCTCACGGCATTGGAGGAAAAGTGTTTTCATGGATCGAGTCATGGCTCACCAATAGGAAGCAGAGGGTGTGCATTAATGGGGTTAAATCTGAGTGGGGATCTGTAACAAGTGGCGTTCCACAGGGATCGGTTTTAGGCCCGTTGTTGTTTATAATATATATAAATGACCTTGACGAGGAATTACTAGTGATATGAGCAAATTCGCTGATGACACGAAGATAGGTAGGATAATCGATTCAGACGTAGATGTCACGGAACTTCAGGAGGATTTAGACAAACTCAATTCCTGGTCAGAAAAGTGGCAGATGCAGTTCAATGTAGATAAATGCAAGGTTCTGAAGCTCGGGAGTGTCCATAACCCAAGCACTTATAAGTTAAATAACGTAGAACTTAGCCATACAGATTGCGAGAAGGACTTGGGGGTGATGGTAAGCAGCAACCTTAAACCAAGACAGCAATGCCTAAGCGTACGTAATAAGGCAAATAGATTACTGGGATTTATATCAAGAAGTGTTAGCAACAGAAGTCCAGAGGTTATATTACAGCTTTATACATCATTAGTAAGGCCTCACCTAGATTACGCAGCTCAGTTTTGGTCTCCATATTACAGAATGGACATAAATTCGTTAGAAAACATTCAGCGTAGAATGACTAAATTAATACATAGCATTAGAAATCTTCCTTACGAAGAAAGATTGAAGACCCTAAAATTACATTCACTTGTAAGACGTAGAATGAGGGGAGACATGATCGAGGTATACAAGTGGAAAATGGGTATTAACAAAGGGGATATAAATAAGGTCTTGAGGATATCTCTCCAAGAGAGAACCCGCAATAATGGATTCAAGTTAGATAAGTTTAGATTTAGAAAGGATATAGGAAAGTATTGGTTTGGAAATAGGGTAGTTGATGAGTGGAACAGTCTGCCTAGTAGGGTTATTGAAGCTAGGACCTTGGGTAGTTTCAAATTTAGGTTGGATAAATTCATGAGTGAGAGGGGTTGGATTTGAGTGGGACTCGCGCATGAGTGGGTAGAATTGTCAAAGCTTATTTCTTGGGTAGCATTGAAAATTTGGTTGAGCAAATATTCTGTTAGTGGGACGGATTGTGAAGGACCTGCCTAGTATGGGCCAACAGGCCTGCTGCAGTGCTCCTCCTTTCTTATGTTCTTATGTTCTTATAAGCAACAGAAGTCCAAAAGTTATTTTACAGCTCTATACATCACTAGTGAGACCTCATTTGGATTATGCAGCTCAGTTTTGGTCTCCTTACTACAGGATGGATATAGATTCATTGGAGAACATACAAAGAAGAATGACTAAAATGATTTACAGTATAAGAAATCTCCCGTATGAAGATAGACTTAGAGCGTTGAATCTCCACTCTCTGGAGAGACGTAGAATGAGGGGAGATATCATCGAGGTGTACAAGTGGATGATGGGCATAAACAAAGGAGATATTAATAAAATACTGAGGATATCGAACCAAGTAAGAACGAGAAATAACGGATTTAAATTGATAAATTTAGATTTAGAAAGGACATAGGCATACTGGTTTTCGAACAGAGTTGTAGATGCGTGGAACAATCTTCCGAGTACTGTGATAGAGGCTAGGACCTTGGGTGGCTTTTAAAAGAGATTGACAAATATATGAGTGGGAGGGGCTGGGTTTGATTTGTGTCGTGAGTACGGGAATAAATTTTTAGGTAGTGGTGGTTTGATAAGGACCTGCCTTGTATGGGCCAGTAGGCCTTCTGCAGTGTTCCTCCATTCTTATGTTCTTATGTTCTGACAACTCTACCTAACCACCCACGTACCTACCTACCTACCTACCTAGCCCGTGTACACACTCACCCACCATCCACTGCAGAACCGACGCATTCCTTGTCAAGAGACAACATCGTTTTTTTTTATTTAATACACCCGCGATCTTTCCCGGTGTGTTTATCTGAGGGGAGACAGGCAAAGTTCCGGAGCGGAGAGAAAATACTATCCGGACCCAACGCGACGCCCAACTTTACTGCTAAAGAAGACTTCTCAGCGCCGGGTTGGAGGGTTTAAGACAGGCTTCAAGTTGCGGTCCCTTGCGTCCAGATCGAGGGTTCAACATGGCGTTCCTCAACGCCGAAATGGAGGGTTACAGACGACGCAGAGATGATGACCCGGGCGGATGGGTGAGTACATTTCGGTGGTGTCTTTCTTGCGATGAGCAGACGGGATAGAACCTCCATCACTCATTGTGGTGGATGACCCACAAGGGTCTATAATAATAATAATAATAATAATAATAATAATAATAATAATAATAATAATAATAATAATAATCACGACGAAAGACACAAAGGAAGGTAAAAACATTGTTGTTGTTGGGGACAGTCAGGTTAGGTACATGGATAGGGCTTTCTGTTTGATAGATAGGAGTAGGAGACAGAGGGTTTGCTTTCCTGGGGCTGGGATGGAGGATATTGTTAGCCGTCCTGGACGACATCATGAGAGGTAATGGGAGCAATCCTATTATCTGTCTCAGTGCTGGAGGCAACTGATGTTGGCAGACGTAGGAGTGAGGACCTGACTAGCAGGTTTAGGTCAGCAATAGACATAATTAGGAAGAAGGGTGGGAACCCTGTCATATGTGGTATTTTGCCAAGGAGAGAGTTGAAATGAATGGCTGTCCAGGCGACTTGGTGTCAATTCTGGCTGGACAAATACTGTAAGGAAAATTCAGTAACATTCATTGACAACTGGGACCTCTTCTATGGCAGAAATGACATGTATGCCAGGGATGGGTTCCTTATCCAGGTCTGGGGTGGGGCACTGGCAACTGCAGTGGAGGAGCTGTTAGGGCTTTAAACTAGAAATAGTTAGTGGTATGGGTTTTGGGGGAAACAGAGAAGTCCCAGTGTAGTAATATTATAAGTTGTAGGAGAACTAGTAATAGGCAGAATAAGGTGGATAGTGGAAAGCTAGTGACACTAGATGACAAGGACAGTAATAGGTATAGTGGAAAAACAGAGATGAGCAGGAAGGGTAAAGAGAAAGGAGGGTCTCTAAATATATATTACACCAATAGTCGTAGTGCTAGGAATAAGATGGACGAGTTGAGATTAGTTGCAAGTACGGGTAATATTGATGTTTTGCAATAACTGAGACATGGTTTAATATGAAAAATCGGGACTTGCCTGCCGAATGTCACATTCAGGGTTTTAAATTGTTCCAAGTAGACAGAAGTATCGGAAAGGGGTGGGTGGCACTCTATGTCCGTGATCATTTAAATTGTTGCATAAAAACGGGTATAAAGTCTGAATTAACACATACAGAGTCTGTCTGGATAGAATTTTCAGAGGGTGTGAAAATTGATTTTAGGCGCGATTTACGTCCTCCAAACTTAGGTAGGGAACAAGGGAGACTACTTTGGGAAGAAATTGTTAAGGCCACAAGACACGATAACGTAGTAATTCTAGGGACTTTAACTTTAGTCAGATTGATTGGAATTTCATGACAGGGAATTTAGAATCTAACGACTTTTAGAAGTAGTTCAGGATTGCTTTTGAAGCAGTTTGTAACAGAACCTACAAGGGAAATAACCTACTTGACTTGGTTCTGGCAAGCAAGGAAACCCTTGTTAATAATTTAGAAATTACAGAGGAACTCGGCTCAAGCGACCACAAGTCAATTACCTTTAGCATTGAATGGATGTATGATAGTAGGGATAATTCAGTAATGGTCCCAGATTTTCGCTTAGCAGATTATAATGGACTTAGAGAACACTTATCAACTGTGGACTGGGGTGAAGAAGAGAGGTATCAATATGACAGTTTTCTTAACACTATACAGGCTGCCCAAAGAACATTTATCCCGTATAAAGAAATTAGATCAAGTAGAAATGACCCAAAATGGATGAATAATAGGCTAAATATCTTTTAGGGCAGAAGAAAGGAATTTATAGGCGCATAAAAAGAGGTGAGGGTCATCTTATAAATCAGTATACTGACATTAAGAGGGACGTTAAAAAGGAATAAGAAAAGCTAAACGGGACTATGAAATTAAAGTTGCTAGGGATTCAAAAACTAACCCAAAAAATTTTTCCAGGTTTATAGAACAAAAGTTAGGGATAAGATAGGTCCCCTTAAAAATAACTTTGGGCATCTTACTGACAAGGAGAATGATATGTGCTCTATTTTTAATCATTATTTTCTCTCGGTTTTCACACAGGAAGACATTAATAATATCCCAGTAATTAATTTTTACAGAGGCACAGAAGAAGATAAATTATGTAATATCACAGTCACTAGTGAAATGATTATGAAACAGCTGGACCGACTGGGAAAAAAAATAAATCGCGGTCCTGATGTGCTTTTTGCAAGGGTTCTTAAGGAATGCAAATGGAACTCTGTGAACCAATATCTAACATTTTTAATTTATCTCTTCAAACAGGTGTAGTGTCTGGGTATGTGGAAGATGGCTAATGTAATTCCTATTTTTAAAGCAGGGGACAAGTCACTACCGTCAAATCCGTCCAAAGCCTGACCTCAATTGTAGGCAAATTACTAGAGTCAATTATAGCTGATATTATTAGAACCATCTAGATAACCATAATTTGATTAATGATACCCAGCATGGATTCACGAGGGCCGTCCTGCCTATCTAATTTATTAACCTTTCAGTAAAGCTTTTGAGGCTGTTGATCACGATAAAGAATTCGATATTGTTTATTTAGACTTTAGTAAGGCTTTTGATAGAGTACCGCACCAGAGACTGTTAAAGAAAGTGGCAGCTCATGGCATTGGGGGAAAAGTGTGTCATGGATCGAGTCATGGCTCACCTGAAGCAGAGAGTGTGCATAATGGGGTTAAATCCGAATGGGAACTTGTAACAAGTGGTGTTCCACAGGATCAGTCTTAGGCCCATTGTTATTTATAATATATCAATGACCTTGATGAGGGAATTACTAGTGATATGAGCAAATTGCCGACGACACGAAGATAGGTAGGATAATTGATTCAAACATAGATGTCATAGAACTTCAGGAAGATTTAGACAAACTTAATTCGTGGTCAGAAAAGTGGCAGATGCAGTTCAATGTAGATAAATGAAAGGGTTTCTGAAGCTCGGGAGTGTCCATAACCCAAGCACTTATAAGTTAAATAACGTAGAACTTAGCCATACAGATTAGCGAGAAGGACTTGGGGGTGATGGTAAGCAGCAACCTTAAACCAAGACAGCAATGCCTAAGCGTACGTAATAAGGCAAATAGATTACTGGGATTTATATCAAGAAGTGTTAGCAACAGAAGTCCAGAGGTTATATTACAGCTTTATCATCATTAGTAAGGCCTCACCTAGATTACGCAGCTCAGTTCTGGTCTCCATATTACAGAATGGACATAAATTCGTTAGAAAACATTCAGCGTAGAATGACTAAATTAATACATAGCATAGGAAACCCTTGTTAATAATTTAGAAATTACAGAGGAACTCGGCTCAAGCGACCACAAGTCAATTACCTTTAGCATTGAATGGATGTATGATAGTAGGGATAATTCAGTAATGGTCCCAGATTTTCGCTTAGCAGATTATAATGGACTTAGAGAACACTTATCAACTGTGGACTGGGTGAAGAAGAGAGGTATCAATATGACAGTTTTCTTAACACTATACAGGCTGCCCAAAGAACATTTATCCCGTATAAAGAAATTAGATCAAGTAGAAATGACCCAAAATGGATGAATAATAGGCTCAAATATCTTTTAGGGCA
Organism: Cherax destructor; assembly: GCA_009830355.1. Lineage (NCBI taxonomy): Eukaryota > Metazoa > Arthropoda > Malacostraca > Decapoda > Parastacidae > Cherax > Cherax destructor. The sequence goes on along the minus strand of WNWK01008851.1, from coordinate 22,214 downwards.
GAAGAAAGGAATTTATAGGCGCATAAAAGAGGTGAGGGTCATCTATAAATCAGTATACTGACATTAAGAGGGACGTTAAAAAGGGAATAAGAAAAGCTAAACGGGACTATGAAATTAAAGTTGCTAGGGATTCAAAAACTAACCCAAAAGTTTTTCCAGGTTTATAGAACAAAAGTTAGGGATAAGATAGGTCCCTTAAAAATAACTTTGGGCATCTTACTGACAAGGAGAATGATATGTGCTCTATTTTTAATAATTATTTTCTCTCGGTTTTCACACAGGAAGACATTAATAATATCCCAGTAATTAATTTTACAGAGGCCCAGAAGAAGATAAATTATGTAATATCACAGTCACTAGCGAAATGATTATGAAACAGCTGGACCGACTGAAACAAAATAAATCGCCGGGTCCTGATGAGCTTTTTGCAAGGGTTCTTAAGAATGCAAAAAGGAACTCTGAACCAATATCTAACATTTTTAATTTATCTCTTCAAACAGGTGTAGTGTCTGATATGTGGAAGATGGCTAATGTAATTCCTATTTTTAAAGCAGGGGACAAGTCACTACCGTCAAACTACCGCCCAATAAGCCTGACCTAAATTGTAGGCAAATTACTAGAGTCAATTATAGCTGATATTATTAGAAGCCATCTAGATAACCATAATTTGATTAATGATACCCAGCATGGATTCACGAGGGGCCGTTCCTGCCTATCTAATTTATTAACCTTCTTCAGTAAAGCTTGAGGCTGTTGATCACGATAAGAATTCGATATTGTTTATTTAGACTTTAGTAAGGCTTTTGATAGAGTACCGCACCAGAGACTGTTAAAGAAAGTGGCAGCTCATGGCATTGGGGAAAAGTGCTGTCATGGATCGAGTCATGGCTCACCAATAGGAAGCAGAGAGTGTGCATAAATGGGGTTAAACCGAATGGGGACTTGTAACAAGTGGTGTTCCACAGGGATCAGTCTTAGGCCCATTGTTATTTATAATATATATCAATGACCTTGATGAGGGAATTACTAGTGATATGAGCAAATTCGCCGACGACACGAAGATAGGTAGGATAATTGATTCAAACATAGATGTCATAGAACTTCAGGAAGATTTAGACAAACTTAATTCGTGGTCAGAAAATGGCAGATGCAGTTCAATGTAGATAAATGCAAGGTTCTGAAGCTCGGGAGTGTCCATAACCCAAGCACTTATAAGTTAAATAACGTAGAACTTAGCCATACAGATTGCGAGAAGGACTTGGGGGTGATGATAAGCAGCAACCTTAAACCAAGACAGCAATGCCTAAGCGTACGTAATAAGGCAATAGATTACTGGGATTTATATCAAGAAGTGTTAGCAACAGAAGTCCAGAGGTTATATTACAGCTTTATACATCATTAGTAAGGCCTCACCTAGATTACGCAGCTCAGTTCTGGTCTCCATATTACAGAATGGACATAAATTCGTTAGAAAACATTCAGCGTAGAATGACTAAATTAATACATAGCATTAGAAATCTTCCTTACGAAGAAAGATTGAAGACCCTAAATTACATTCACTTGTAAGACGTAGAATGAGGGGAGACATGATCGAGGTATACAAGTGGAAAATGGAGTATTAACAAAGGGGATATAAATAAGGTCTTGAGGATATCTCTCCAAGAGAGAACCCGCAATAATGGATTCAAGTTAGATAAGTTTAGATTTAGAAAGGATATAGGAAAGTATTGGTTTGGAAATAGGGTAGTTGATGAGTGGAACAGTCTGCCTAGTAGGGTTATTGAAGCTAGGACCTTGGGTAGTTTCAAATTTAGGTTGGATAAATTCATGATCAAGTAGAAATGACCCAAAATGGATGAATAATAGGCTCAAATATCTTTTAGGGCAGAAGAAAGGAATTTATAGGCGCATAAAAGAGGTGAGGGTCATCTTATAAATCAGTATACTGACATTAAGAGGGACGTTAAAAAGGGAATAAGAAAATCTAAACGGGACTATGAAATTAAAGTTGCTAGGATTCAAAACTAACCCAAAAAGTTTTTTCCAGGTTTATAGAACAAAAGTTAGGATAAGATAGGTCCCTTAAAAATAACTTTGGGCATCTTACTGACAAGGAGAATGATATGTGCTCTATTTTTAATAATTATTTTCTCTCGGTTTTCACACAGGAAGACATTAATAATATCCCAGTAATTAATTTTTACAGAGGCCCAGAAGAAGATAAATTATGTAATATCACAGTCACTAGCAAAATGATTATGAAACAGCTGGACCGACTGAAACAAAATAAATCGCCGGGTCCTGATGAGCTTTTGCAAGGGTTCTTAAGGAATGCAAATGGAACTCTGTGAACCAATATCTAACATTTTTAATTTATCTCTTCAAACAGGTGTAGTGTCTGATATGTGGAAGATGGCTAATGTAATTCCTATTTTTAAAGCGAGGGACAAGTCACTACCGTCAAACTACCGCCCAATAAGCCTGACCTCAATTGTAGGCAAATTACTAGAGTCAATTATAGCTGATATTATTAGAAGCCATCTAGATAACCACAATTTGATTAATGATACCCAGCATGGATTCACGAGGGCCGTTCCTGCCTATCTAATTTATTAACCTTCTTCAGTAAAGCTTTTGAGGCTGTTGATCACGATAAAGAATTCGATATTGTTTATTTAGACTTTAGTAAGGCTTTTGATAGAGTACCGCACAAGAGACTGTTAAAGAAAGTGGCAGCTCATGGCATTGGGGGAAAAGTGCTGTCATGGATCGAGTCATGGCTCACCAATAGGAAGCAGAGAGTGTGCATAAATGGGGTTAAATCCGAATGGGGACTTGTAACAAGTGGTGTTCCACAGGGATCAGTCTTAGGCCCATTGTTATTTATAATATATATCAATGACCTTGATGAGGGAATTACTAGTGATATGAGCAAATTCGCCGACGACACGAAGATAGGTAGGATAATTGATTCAAACATAGATGTCATAGAACTTCAGGAAGATTTAGACAAACTTAATTCGTGGTCAGAAATGTGGCAGATGCAGTTCAATGTAGATAAATGCAAGGTTCTGAAGCTCGGGAGTGTCCATAACCCAAGCACTTATAAGTTAAATAACGTAGAACTTAGCCATACAGATTGCGAGAAGGACTTGGGGGTGATGGTAAGCAGCAACCTTAAACCAAGACAGCAATGCCTAAGCGTACGTAATAAGGCAAATAGATTACTGGGATTTATATCAAGAAGTGTTAGCAACAGAAGTCCAGAGGTTATATTACAGCTTTATACATCATTAGTAAGGCCTCACCTAGATTACGCAGCTCAGTTCTGGTCTCCATATTACAGAATGGACATAAATTCGTTAGAAAACATTCAGCGTAGAATGACTAAATTAATACATAGCATTAGAAATCTTCCTTACGAAGAAAGATTGAAGACCCTAAAATTACATTCACTTGTAAGACGTAGAATGAGGGGAGACATGATCGAGGTATACAAGTGGAAAATGGGTATTAACAAAGGGATATAAATAAGGTCTTGAGGATATCTCTCCAAGAGAGACCCGCAATAATGGATTCAAGTTAGATAAGTTTAGATTTAGAAAGGATATAGGAAAGTATTGGTTTGGAAATAGGGTAGTTGATGAGTGGAACAGTCTGCCTAGTAGGGTTATTGAAGCTAGGACCTTGGGTAGTTTCAAATTTAGGTTGGATAAATTCATGAGTGAGAGGGGTTGGATTTGAGTGGGACTCGCGCATGAGTGGGTAGAATTGTCAAAGCTTATTTCTTGGGTAGCTTTGAAAATTGGGTTGAGCAAATATTCTGTTAGTGGGATGGATTGTGAAGGACCTGCCTAGTATGGGCCAACAGGCCTGCTGCAGTGTTCCTCCTTTCTTATGTTCTTATGTTCTTATGAGTGAGAGGGGTTGGATTTGAGTGGGTAGAATTGTCAAAGCTTATTTCTTGGGTAGCATTGAAAATTGGGTTGAGCAAATATTCTGTTAGTGGGACGGATTGTGAAGGACCTGCCTAGTATGGGCCAACAGGCCTGCTGCAGTGTTCCTCCTTTCTTATGTTCTTATGTTCTTAGAAATCTTCCTTACGAAGAAAGATTGAAGACCCTAAAATTACATTCACTTGTAAGACGTAGAATGAGGGGAGACATGATCGAGGTATACAAGTGGAAAATGGGTATTAACAAAGGGGATATAAATAAGGTCTTGAGGATATCTCTCCAAGAGAGAACCCGCAATAATGGATTCAAGTTAGATAAGTTTAGATTTAGAAAGGATATAGGAAAGTATTGGTTTGGAAATAGGGTAGTTGATGAGTGGAACAGTCTGCCTAGTAGGGTTATTGAAGCTAGGACCTTGGGTAGTTTCAAATTAGGTTGGATAAATTCATGAGTGAGAGGTTGGATTTGAGTGGGACTGCACATGAGTGGGTAGAATTGTCAGCTTATTTCTTGGTAGCATTGAAAATTGGTTGAGCAAATATTCTGTTAGTGGGACGGATTGTGATGGACCTGCCTAGTATGGGCCAACAGGCCTGCTGCAGTGTTCCTCCTTTCTTATGTTCTTGTGTTCTTACGTTCCACATCTCTCAGTCACACTGTTTACGTCCCAGTTGCTACGTCGTTCTCTTGTTGGGAGAAGACAATGACAACAATTTTTAATATATGTGAGGCAGACAATTTATAATATACAGTATGTGAAGCGGTAAACACGTTTGGGTCACTCTGAGGAAGGAGTTGAAGGCTCGATGCTAAGTCTACTAATCTCGTGAAAGACGCTAGCTGAGAGAGGATGAACTTTATCAGTATTAAACATAAGAACATAAGAACATAAGAAAGGAGGAACACTGCAGCAGGCCTGTTGGCCCATACTAGGCAGGTCCTTCACAATCCGTCCCACTAACAGAATATTTGCTCAACCCAATTTTCAATGCTACCCAAGAAATAAGCTTTGACATTTCTACCCACTCATGCGCGAGTCCCACTCAAATCCAACCCCTCTCACTCATGAATTTATCCAACCTAAATTTGAAACTACCCAAGGTCCTAGCTTCAATAACCCTACTAGGCAGACTGTTCCACTCATCAACTACCCTATTTCCAAACCAATACTTTCCTATATCCTTTCTAAATCTAAACTTATCTAACTTGAATCCATTATTGCGGGTTCTCTTTGGAGAGATATCCTCAAGACCTTATTTATATCCCCTTTGTTAATACCCATTTTCCACTTGTATACCTCGATCATGTCTCCCTCATTCTACGTCTTACAAGTGAATGTAATTTTAGGGTCTTCAATCTTTCTTCGTAAGGAAGATTTCTAATGCTATGTATTAATTTAGTCATTCTACGCTGAATGTTTTCTAACGAATTTATGTCCATTCTGTAATATGGAGACCAGAACTGAGCTGCGTAATCTAGGTGAGGCCTTACTAATGATGTATAAAGCTGTAATATAACCTCTGGACTTCTGTTGCTAACACTTTGATATAAATCCCAGTAATCTATTTGCCTTATTACGTACGCTTAGGCATTGCTGTCTTGGTTTAAGGTTGCTGCTTACCATCACCCCCAAGTCCTTCTCGCAATCTGTATGGCTAAGTTCTACGTTATTTAACTTATAAGTGCTTGGGTTATGGACACTCCCGAGCTTCAGAACCTTGCATTTATCTACATTGAACTGCATCTGCCACTTTTCTGACCACGAATTAAGTTTGTCTAAATCTTCCTGAAGTTCTATGACATCTATGTTTGAATCAATTATCCTACCTATCTTCGTGTCGTCGGCGAATTTGCTCATATCACTAGTAATTCCCTCAAATATCACTAGTAATTCCCTCCATATATCACTAGTAATTAAAGAGAAAGATGGGTAGGCTGCATCTTTCAAGACTGTCAGGATGTCTTTGACACTATATACTACTACTACTACTACTAATAATAATAATAATATTTCATGTTAAGAGCTAAACCCATGTGTGTCATTTAGCGCAAGATGTGGTGTAGGCTCGATCCTCCATCTGTTGAGAGCCAGACAGACGCGCTTCCTATTTGTACTCACTTTATAGAATATATAAAGAAAAACACATGATAGGAGGACGGGGAAGTTCTCTCAGACCTGAGACAAAAACTGACAAAAAAAAAAAAACAGAGTTAGGAAGGAACTCCCGTAATCGCAATAACACGTATATAAACAAACCAGGGAACGGGTGGGGGTTGAACCCCTGGCGAGTGAGTGGTAAAACTCGAGGCCAGGACGTAAAGAAGGGACTCTGGGGTCACTGTCGTCACCAATACATCACCAGAAGAGCAAATTAACCAGTTAACGTCGTCAGCGTAAATGAAGTTGACATATCTCAGAACACTCTTCGAGAATTTGAACGATATATTTAGCACAACATTAGTGACATAAGTTAGGTCCATCATGATGTAGGCAACACCAGCCGGCGGCCACATGCCTGATAATGCACAAGCAAAAGCAAGAAAAGTATAGACGTTTTCAACAAAATTTGTCTCTGAGTTAATAGGTTTGTGATAAGAACATAAGAACATAAGAAAGGAGGAACACTGCAGCAGGCCTGTTGGCCCATACTAGGCAGGTCCTTCACAATCCATCCCACTAACAGAATATTTGCTCAACCCAATTTTCAAAGCTACCCAAGAAATAAGCTTTGACAATTCTACCCACTCATGCGCGAGTCCCACTCAAATCCAACCCCTCTCACTCATGAATTTATCCAACCTAAATTTGAAACTACCCAAGGTCCTAGCTTCAATAACCCTACTAGGCAGACTGTTCCACTCATCAACTACCCTATTTCCAAACCAATACTTTCCTATATCCTTTCTAAATCTAAACTTATCTAACTTGAATCCATTATTGCGGGTTCTCTCTTGGAGAGATATCCTCAAGACCTTATTTATATCCCCTTTGTTAATACCCATTTTCCACTTGTATACCTCGATCATGTCTCCCCTCATTCTATTGTTTATTTAGACTTTAGTAAGGCTTTTGATAGAGTACCACACCAGAGACTGTTAAAGAAAGTGGCAGCTCATGGCATTGGGGGAAAAGTGCTGTCATGGATCGAGTCATGGCTCACCAATAGGAAGCAGAGAGTGTGCATAAATGGGGTTAAATCCGAATGGGGACTTGTAACAAGTGGTGTTCCACAGGGATCAGTCTTAGGCCCATTGTTATTTATAATATATATCAATGACCTTGATGAGGGAATTACTAGTGATATGAGCAAATTCGCCGACGACACGAAGATAGGTAGGATAATTGATTCAAACATAGATGTCATAGAACTTCAGGAAGATTTAGACAAACTTAATTCGTGGTCAGAAAAGTGGCAGATGCAGTTCAATGTAGATAAATGCAAGGTTCTGAAGCTCGGGAGTGTCCATAACCCAAGCACTTATAAGTTAAATAACGTAGAACTTAGCCATACAGATTGCGAGAAGGACTTGGGGGTGATGGTAAGCAGCAACCTTAAACCAAGACAGCAATGCCTAAGCGTACGTAATAAGGCAAATAGATTATGGGATTTATATCAAGAAGTGTTAGCAACAGAAGTCCAGAGGTTATATTACAGCTTTATACATCATTAGTAAGGCCTCACCTAGATTACGCAGCTCAGTTCTGGTCTCCATATTACAGAATGGACATAAATTCGTTAGAAAACATTCAGCGTAGAATGACTAAATTAATACATAGCATTAGAAATCTTCCTTACGAAGAAAGATTGAAGACCCTAAAATTACATTCACTTGTAAGACGTAGAATGAGGGGAGACATGATCGAGGTATACAAGTGGAAAATGGGTATTAACAAAGGGGATATAAATAAGGTCTTGAGGATATCTCTCCAAGAGAAACCCGCAATAATGGATTCAAGTTAGATAAGTTTAGATTTAGAAAGGATATAGGAAAGTATTGGTTTGGAAATAGGGTAGTTGATGAGTGGAACAGTCTGCCTAGTAGGGTTATTGAAGCTAGGACCTTGGGTAGTTTCAAATTTAGGTTGGATAAATTCATGAGTGAGAGGGGTTGGATTTGAGTGGGACTCGCGCATGAGTGGGTAGAATTGTCAAAGCTTATTTCTTGGGTAGCATTGAAAATTGGGTTGAGCAAATATTCTGTTAGTGGGACGGATTGTGAAGGACCTGCCTAGTATGGGCCAACAGGCCTGCTGCAGTGTTCCTCCTTTCTTATGTTCTTATGAATGTAATTTTAGGGTCTTCAATCTTTCTTCGTAAGGAAGATTTCTAATGCTATGTATTAATTTAGTCATTCTACGCTGAATGTTTTCTAACGAATTTATGTCCATTCTGTAATATGGAGACCAGAACTGAGCTGCGTAATCTAGGTGAGGCCTTACTAATGATGTATAAAGCTGTAATATAACCTCTGGACTTCTGTTGCTAACACTTCTTGATATAAATCCCAGTAATCTATTTGCCTTATTACGTACGCTTAGGCATTGCTGTCTTGGTTTAAGGTTGCTGCTTACCATCACCCCCAAGTCCTTCTCGCAATCTGTATGGCTAAGTTCTACGTTATTTAACTTATAAGTGCTTGGGTTATGGACACTCCCGAGCTTCAGAACCTTGCATTTATCTACATTGAACTGCATCTGCCACTTTTCTGACCACGAATTAAGTTTGTCTAAATCTTCCTGAAGTTCTATGACATCTATGTTTGAATCAATTATCCTACCTATCTTCGTGTCGTCGGCGAATTTGCTCATATCACTAGTAATTCCCTCATCAAGGTCATTGATATATATTATAAATAACAATGGGCCTAAGACTGATCCCTGTGGAACACCACTTGTTACAAGTCCCCATTCGGATTTAACCCCATTTATGCACACTCTCTGCTTCCTATTGGTGAGCCATGACTCGATCCATGACAGCACTTTTCCCCCAATGCCATGAGCTGCCACTTTCTTTAACAGTCTCTGGTGCGGTACTCTATCAAAAGCCTTACTAAAGTCTAAATAAACAATATCGAATTCTTTATCGTGATCAACAGCCTCAAAAGCTTTACTGAAGAAGGTTAATAAATTAGATAGGCAGGAACGGCCCTCGTGAATCCATGCTGGGTATCATTAATCAAATTATGGTTATCTAGATGGCTTCTAATAATATCAGCTATAATTGACTCTAGTAATTTGCCTACAATTGAGGTCAGGCTTATTGGGCGGTAATTTGACGGTAGTGACTTGTCCCCTGCTTTAAAAATAGGAATTACATTAGCCATCTTCCACATATCAGACACTACACCTGTTTGAAGAGATAAATTAAAAATGTTAGATATTGGTTCACAGAGTTCCATTTTGCATTCCTTAAGAACCCTTGCAAAAAGCTCATCAGGACCCGGCGATTTATTTTGTTTCAGTCGGTCCAGCTGTTTCATAATCATTTCGCTAGTGACTGTGATATTACATAATTTATCTTCTTCTGGGCCTCTGTAAAAATTAATTACTGGGATATTATTAATGTCTTCCTGTGTGAAACCGAGAGAAAATAATTATTAAAAATAGAGCACATATCATTCTCCTTGTCAGTAAGATGCCCAAAGTTATTTTTAAGGGGACCTATCTTATCCCTAACTTTTGTTCTATAAACCTGGAAAAACTTTTGGGTTAGTTTTTGAATCCCTAGCAACTTTAATTTCATAGTCCCGTTTAGCTTTTCTTATTCCCTTTTAACGTCCCTCTTAATGTCAGTATACTGATTTATAAGATGACCCTCACCTCTTTTATGCGCCTATAAATTCCTTTCTTCTGCCCTAAAAGATATTTGAGCCTATTATTCATCCATTTTGGGTCATTTCTACTTGATCTAATTTCTTTATACGGGATAAATGTTCTTTGGGCAGCCTGTATAGTGTTAAGAAAACTGTCATATTGATACCTCTCTTCTTCACCCCAGTCCACAGTTGATAAGTGTTCTCTAAGTCCATTATAATCTGCTAAGCGAAAATCTGGGACCATTACTGAATTATCCCTACTATCATACATTCATTCAATGCTAAAGGTAATTGACTTGTGGTCGCTTGAGCCGAGTTCCTCTGTAATTTCTAAATTATTAACAAGGGTTTCTTGCTTGCCAGAACCAAGTCAAGTAGGTTATTTCCCTTGTAGGTTCTGTTACAAACTGCTTCAAAAAGCAATCCTGAACTACTTCTAAAAGTCGTTAGATTCTAAATTCCTGTCATGAAATTCCAATCAATCTGACTAAAGTTAAAGTCCCCTAGAATTACTACGTTATCGTGTCTTGTGGCCTTAACAATTTCCTCCCAAAGTAGTCTCCTAGTTCCCTATTTAAGTTTGGAGGACGGTAAATCACGCCTAAAATCAATTTTTCACACCCTCTGAAAATTCTATCCAGACAGACTCTGTATGTGTTAATTCAGACTTTATACCCGTTTTTATGCAACAATTTAAATGATCACGGACATAGAGTGCCACCCCACCCCTTTCCCGATACTTCTGTCTACTTGGAACAATTTAAAACCCTGAATGTGACATTCGGCAGGCAAGTCCCGATTTTTCATATTAAACCATGTCTCAGTTATTGCAAAACATCAATATTACCCGTACTTGCAACTAATCTCAACTCGTCCATCTTATTCCTAGCACTACGACTATTGGTGTAATATATATTTAGAGACCCTCCTTTCTCTTTACCCTTCCTGCTCATCTCTGTTTTTCCACTATACCTATTACTGTCCTTGTCATCTAGTGTCACTAGCTTTCCACTATCCACCTTATTCTGCCTATTACTAGTTCTCCTACAACTTATAATATTACTACACTGGGACTTCTCTGTTTTCCCCCAAAATCCATACCACTAACTATTTCTAGTTTAAAGCCCTAACAGCTCCCTCCACTGCAGTTGCCAGTGCCCCCACCCCAGACCTGGATAAGTGAACCCCATCCCTGGCATACATGTCATTTCTGCCATAGAAGAGGTCCCAGTTGTCAATGAATGTTACTGAATTTTCCTTACAGTATTTGTCCAGCCAGCAATTGACACCAATTGCCCTGGACAGCCATTCATTTCCAACTCTCTCCTTGGCAAAATACCACATATGACAGGGTTCCCACCCTTCTTCCTAATTATGTCTATTGCTGACCTAAACCTGCTAGTCAGGTCCTCACTCCTACGTCTGCCAACATCGTTGCCTCCAGCACTGAGACAGATAATAGGATTGCTCCCATTACCTCTCATGATGTCGTCCAGACGGCTAACAATATCCTCCATCCCAGCCCCAGGAAAGCAAACCCTCTGTCTCCTACTCCTATCAATCAAACAGAAAGCCCTATCCATGTACCTAACCTGACTGTCCCCAACAACAACAATGTTTTTACCTTCCTTTGTGTCTTTCGTCGTGACGCTCCCAGAAGTCGACTCACATTCATCGGGTAGCACGGAGAATGGGTTCGATGTTTCCACAACATTCTCCTGGGTCTTCGTTGTTTCTACCTCTCCACCCGTCCTCTTGAGCCTTAACTTTGTCCCATGCGTTTTAGCCACTGTCCAGGTTCCTTTCCTGGCTTGAGGATTCTCAACAGGAGGATTACTACGAATCCTCTTGTTTTCCTCAGTCAGTCGCTGTATCTCAAGCTTAGCTACCCTCAGTTCTTCCTTCAGCTGCTGGTAGAGTAGCTCAAGAGAGGACATCTTCTTCAGATTGACAGAGAGCACACAAGACACGTCTTCACTGAGTTAAGTCAGGTCCACCACTGAGTTAAGTCAGGTCCACCACTGAGTTAAGTCAGGTCCACCACTGAGTTAAGTCAGGTCCACCACTGAGTTAAGTCAGGTCCACCACTGAGTTAAGTCAGGTCCACCACTGAGTTAAGTCAGGTCCACCACTGAGTTAAGTCAGGTCCACCACTGAGTTAAGTCAGGTCCTCCGCTGGAAGCAAGGAGAGAAAGCGGACAACATGACCACGACGTATAAAATACCGAGAGGTATTTACAGGGCTTTCGAAGGCAGGGTGATCCAGGAAAGTGAACCGGGAAAAATATGAGGATGGGGAGATACAGATGGAAGATAAAGACACAGATGAGATACAGGGTCTTAGTCATATGATAACCCACCACTGAAGATTTTGGTCATCTGACCGAGGCCTTCCGCTGGCGTACCGGTCCACCCCTTTAAAAATTATGATCATAATTATAACCATTTGTTAAGGACGTTAGAAAGTATTTTTTTTAATTAAGGGCATTTTAAAAGTGCAATGAGCTTAAATTTAAGAGCAAATATAACAGAGAGTAGCGTCCAACAGATTTTGATCAAGACCGGATCATGAGCTGTGTCTCGACCCCCGCTCGCACCAGTCGGTAAAGGCAACTTGGTGAGTACATACACACACACACACACACACACACACACACACACACACACACACAACTATTGCCAGAAAAAAACTCACCTAAAGAACTCCTACCATCCTGAAAATTACAAATCTTAAGTGGGATTTTTGTGTACATTCTCCAGAAACTCAACACAATTGCGCCTGAGGTCGCAGTGAACGAAAAGAGGCAAATTTCTAAACCACTTTCAGTTTAATTAATTTACTTTTATTCCAGGAAGCTGAGAGGTCAAGAGAGTTTTGGGTCTAGAGAATACTGGTCTGGATGGTCGCTCGGCTGGTCTATGTCATCTATTGTTGGCTCAGAGGACCATCGCTTCCTCGATCATATCTCAGACCACGTCTACAGGCTGACTGTCTCATCAGCCCCTGATGAGACAGTCAGCCAGTTAGCAATAGCCTGTGAGAAACAGCCTGTTGTTCACGGCACACAGTCCGATGTAGGTATCACAGCCAGGCTGGTCAAAGACGTGACTACAAGAACATGTTAAGGGCTTCCTGAACATGGTACATTAACGTGGAATCATTAAATTTGTAAAGGTCATAAGAACATAAGAACATAAGAAAGGAGGAACACTGCAGCAGGCCTGTTGGCCTATACTAGGCAGGTCCTTCACAATCCGTCCCACTAACAGAATATTTGCTCAACCCAATTTTCAATGCTACCCAAGAAATAAGCTTTGACAATTCTACCCACTCATGTGCGAGTCCCACTCAAATCCAACCCCTCTCACTCATGAATTTATCCAACCTAAATTTGAAACTACCCAAGGTCCTAGCTTCAATAACCCTACTAGGCAGACTGTTCCACTCATCAACTACCCTATTTCCAAACCAATACTTTCCTATATCCTTTCTAAATCTAAACTTATCTAACTTGAATCCATTATTGCGGGTTCTCTCTTGGAGAGATATCCTCAAGACCTTATTTATATCCCCTTTGTTAATACTCCATTTTCCACTTGTATACCTCGATCATGTCTCCTCATTCTACGTCTTACAAGTGAATGTAATTTTAGGGTCTTCAATCTTTCTTCGTAAGGAAGATTTCTAATGCTATGTATTAATTTAGTCATTCTACGCTGAATGTTTTCTAACGAATTTATGTCCATTCTGTAATATGGAGACCAGAACTGAGCTGCGTAATCTAGGTGAGGCCTTACTAATGATGTATAAAGCTGTAATATAACCTCTGGACTTCTGTTGCTAACACTTCTTGATATAAATCCCAGTAATCTATTTGCCTTATTACGTACGCTTAGGCATTGCTGTCTTGGTTTAAGGTTGCTGCTTACCATCACCCCAAGTCCTTCTCGCAATCTGTATGGCTAAGTTCTACGTTATTTAACTTATAAGTGCTTGGGTTATGGACACTCCCGAGCTTCAGAACCTTGCATTTATCTACATTGAACTGCATCTGCCACTTTTCTGACCACGAATTAAGTTTGTCTAAATCTTCCTGAAGTTCTATGACATCTATGTTTGAATCAATTATCCTACCTATCTTCGTGTCGTCGGCGAATTTGCTCATATCACTAGTAATTCCCTCATCAAGGTCATTGATATATATTATAAATAACAATGGGCCTAAGACTGATCCCTGTGGAACACCACTTGTTACAAGTCCCCATTCGGATTTAACCCCATTTATGCACACTCTCTGCTTCCTATTGGTGAGCCATGACTCGATCCATGACAGCACTTTTCCCCAATGCCATGAGCTGCCACTTTTTTAATAGTCTCTGGTGCGGTACTCTATCAAAAGCCTTACTAAAGTCTAAATAAACAATATCGAATTCTTTATCGTGATCAACAGCCTCAAAAGCTTTACTGAAGAAGGTTAATAAATTAGATAGGCAGGAACGGCCCTCGTGAATCCATGCTGGGTATCATTAATCAAATTATGGTTATCTAGATGGCTTCTAATAATATCAGCTATAATTGACTCTAGTAATTTGCCTACAATTGAGGTCAGGCTTATTGGGCGGTAGTTTGACGGTAGTGACTTGTCCCCTGCTTTAAAAATAGGAATTACATTAGCCATCTTCCACATATCAGACACTACACCTGTTTGAAGAGATAAATTAAAAATGTTAGATATTGGTTCACAGAGTTCCATTTTGCATTCCTTAAGAACCCTTGCAAAAAGCTCATCAGGACCCGGCGATTTATTTTGTTTCAGTCTTATTAATGTCTTCCTGTGTGAAAACCGAGAGAAAATAATTATTAAAAATAGAGCACATATCATTCTCCTTGTCAGTAAGATGCCCAAAGTTATTTTTAAGGGGACCTATCTTATCCCTAACTTTTGTTCTATAAACCTGGAAAAAACTTTTTGGGTTAGTTTTTGAATCCCTAGCAACTTTAATTTCATAGTCCCGTTTAGCTTTTCTTATTCCCTTTTTAACGTCCCTCATATACAATTATGGGCAATAGGAGGTAGTCAGATTTTATTCAAGGACTAGCAGGATAGCTCTAATTACCTGGATCAAGAGCCCTTTCCCAGTATCACGGCTTGAAGGCAGTTCAGCCGAAGACCATGGTCTACTGGAAGTTTTACAAGAATGCTATACAAGTGGCAAGGAGGCTGGCTCCCCAGCCTCTGCTCCAGAACCTCCACGAATACGGTGCTCTTCACACCAACTCATCTTCTGTATATAGTTCTACTGTCTTCAAATTATGTCCTAGAATTTGTATTGATAAAGCCACTGGATGGCGAAACGTCTACAATAAACATACCCAGATGTTGCACATGTGTCTTAATTTCATATTGAAAGTTTCTTTCATACATGCAGAGGTGGTGAGAGATTTCACACCTTTTATTTTTTTGAGTTCATTTATAGTGTATGTACTGTAACCCTCCTTTGTATTATAGATATTTTTGCACTGTTTCGTAGGGAGTCGTTCCAGTGTGTAGCTTTAAAACTATCCTTCCATCTACAAGACCAGGAGAGTATTGCTTATTGTTGATGTAGTAGTAGTAGAAGTAGTAGTAGTAGTAAGAGTGGTGGTGGTCTGGTTGGTCTCTGTTTCTGTGCTAGTAGACTCAGTCTCCAGTGCTTGTGTGGTGATGTGTTCCATCAACACTGGAAGTACAGGTTAACCTTCCAGTTAAACAAATCCGAGGCGTCAACATTTCCATGCGACGGCAGCGATGACGTCCCATATTGAGGCTTCATATAGCATGTGTGTGTGTGTGTGTGTGTGTGTGTGTGTGTGTGTGTGTGTGTGTGTTGTGTACTCACCTATTTGCGGTTGCAGGAGTCGAGACTCAGCTCCTGGCCCCGCCTCTTCACTGATCGCTACTAGGTCCTCTCCCTCCCTGCTCCATGAGCTTTATCATACCTCGTCTTAAAGCTATGCATGGTGTATGTGTGTGAGGGAAGAGATTGTTCCAGTATGTGCAACAAAAATATCTAAATAAATAAAATAAGAGTAATAAAAAAAAATATAATAATAATAATAATTACAATAATATGTTTTATCGTATCTATGCTTTTATGTTTAAAACGCATTTGTTCTTGGATATACTTACATTTATTTTCTCAGTGTGAGGGCCCAACAGGTGCCACAATCTAAGTGATGCAGCGACATGCCTACGTAGTGCCAGTTTGTCGTAGAGACCAGGTGAGTGCCTGATGGAGGGATCAACTAGCAAGTGACCTAACCAATACTTAGCAATACTGCCGCCATATATGACTGGTGACTCTCTAACTGAGGGATCACCTACTGAGACATGTAGTCACTACTCACCTGGTGACAGTGCCGCCGTAGAGGCCAGATGAGTGCCTGACGGAAGGGTCACCTAGGAGGTGTGCTGGGGTGTGCCAGGTGACAATGGAGACTGGCACACTGCTGGAAGTCTCGCAGCTGAGCGTGACCACCTGACCTGCCTCCACACTGTCTGGGTTTGCTGACCCAAGCACCTCCCACGGAGCGACTGCAGAAGGGAAGGATGGGATGAAGGAAGTAGGAGTACATGGGAGTAAATGAGGAAGGCAGATAACAAGGAGCCTTATAATCTACATCGAGGCTATTTGTAGAGGAGTCTCAGCAACAGTTTAGTTACCTGTACTTATGGCTAGTTAAGGCTAGGGTACAGAGAACTGATCAATGGGTAAGGCGAGCATTGGTAAAGTGAGAAGAGTCAGGATGAAACAGTAGACTTCAATACTATATCTACTTAATGCTGTATCTAGTTGAATCCTATGTTTACTAAGTGTTCATCCGACAGACATTTAGAAGATCGGCTTGTCTTTGTGCTAACACTTCCAGAGAGAAGACTGTTGGTCCCTGGAATAGCCTCCAGGTAGACACTCCAGGCAGACCCTCCAGGTAGGCAGATAACTTGCTTACCAACTCTATTTTTCCCAGATTTGTGTTATACATCTTGCTCACTGAGCTCAATAACATTGTTTAAGTTTACTGTGTCATTTTTACACTTTAAAACCTTCTTAATTTTTGACTGAGTTAAATTTGCTTAGTATCTTAAAGGACTTAGATTTTCACACTTTTAAATAGAATTTCTACTGCAATTGAAATTTATGGGAAAAGTAAGCAAAATTTTATGATTTTCTTTTAGGAAGCTTATAGGTATATTTTATCTAAAAAAATAGTTTTTCAGAAAATCCTTGAAAATGCCTTGAATCGTCAAAAAATGGCCCTATACACGAACTCACAGCTTCCCTATCTTCATCAACATTTAAGAATTCCTCAAAATATTCCCTCCATCTTCCCGATACCTCTAACTCTCCATTTAATAACTCTCCTCTCCTATTTTTAATTGACAAATCCATTCTTTCCATAATCTCAAAGTCGCTATATTCTCTGATTGAGAACAGATTTAAGTGTTGTAAGTTTATGATGGGAAAGCAACCTCTTGGGCGAGAAGTCCTCAGTAAGTCTTATGTTTATTTCTCATCAGAGAGAGAGAGATAGAGAGACAACACTCACACTGCAAGGTGATGGTGGTGTCGGTGAGGAGAGGAAGGCTAGCGGCCGGGTTCATTACCTCACAGTGAACCCCAGCACCATTATCGGCGGGCGCTGCGGTGAACGACGCCCGCGCACGACTCACGTTCCCGCTAGTGTGCGTCTCTGCCGGCAGCTCCTGGTCCTCACCCTTGCGTATCCTGCAGCAGGCAAGGAGTCAGGGAATGGTGGCGTCTGGCAACAACAGGTTACTAGAAACATTTTGTTCAGTGGCGACATTATCAACGGTAATCCTCAACACACATCGGACATAAGACAAAATTACATTTCTGTCCATCCTGGACTATTCTCAAGGTGGCTTGAGAATAGTCCAGCACGGACCGAAATACCGTCTAGTTTCATCTCCAATTTGTGGGCTAATTGTGGATTGTTGTAGCCACGGTTATTATAACTTTTATTCTTGACTAATCGAAACAATAGACTCCACAGTTGCTGGAAAATTCACAATTCCTATTGTGACAAATAGCGTAATGACGGATAAAGACGAACGAGCTGGAGAGAGAGAGAGAGAGAGAGAGAGAGAGAGAGAGAGAGAGAGAGAGAGAGAGAGAGAGAGAGAGAGAGAGAGAGAGAGAGAGAGAGAGAGAGAGAGAGAGAGAGAGAGAGAGAGAGAGAGAGAGGAAGATCATTAGAATTTGAAAGAAAAAGATGGTAAAGTGTCCAGACCTGAACTGTGGTGGAGGGTGTCCTCCTTCGCTGGTGCAAGACACTTCCAGACTGTCTCCAGCCACCAGCTGTCCCTTGGAGTGTATCTCCACCCGCGGCTGTCCTGGAGGTCCTGTGAGAAAGAGGAGAAGGAAGATGGGGGTACAACCTCACAACATTTTTCTTTGCTTATCTGTTGGCTATTTTAATAAAGAAAATGATGTTGTTATCGATGTATCAACACAATAATGGGTTGGCTTAAGGACGAACGTGAACACGGATAAATAAAGAGACGAACTAACTGACAGGCGAAAGGAAGACCCGTAGGAGGGAGGGACTGACGAATATACAGATTGGAAACAGGTAGACGCTGGGACTGACCTCCATTACATGCCTCCATTAAACAAGCAAGGCTCGGAACTCACTGATGAGGGTGATGCTGCGGGTGTGAGAGATGGCTTCCCCAGCCTCCAGGTGATGAGCCAGGCACACGACCACCATCTGCCTGACCTGACTCGACTCGCCGCCTCCTGGGTCAGCCGAGACGAGGTCACCCACCCGCCACCTTCATCTTTACTCACTGTCGACGTCGTGGTGTTTACCTGCGCTCCTTCAAGAGCAAATTATTAATTATATCACATACTTAGCAAACTCGGGCTTCTTGCTTACCGAAATTAAGTTTTCAATTTTTGTTTATTTTTAATTTCTTATTGGGCAAGTTCAGTTGAAATGTGAGAGAATCACTGCCCTGAAAGGAAGATGCTTTGACGCTGATTAACAGTTGTTGATCCTAGGGACTGAGCTACACTTTCTTTCCTTGGGTTAAAACTAATTGCCTCTCATTTCCAAGGATCCGTATGACCCCTACACTTTAGCGCCGCATACCCACGAATATACTACACTGTTATTCTTACTTAGTCTTGGAACTTACTACATAACTTAGTTTCGTGTTTGGGGATTTCATAAATGTTGCTGGGGTAAAGTCTGTAATATACTGCATTGTAAAATATAATGCCGGAATATTCATTATTTTTCCCCCACACTCGTTACAATGTTTTTGTCCACTAGCAGTTGCTACACCAACCTGCCACATGTAATGGTAATCTCAAGAAGTCCCGACACCCGCCGCCTAGACTTGTTAGGTTTGAATACTATCGAATGTATGATGGCCATGAAAGCTGCACTTCTCCTATAGACTTTATTTTTATTCCTAAAATAAGGTATGACATAAAATATGGTATATATGGGTATATTCGTAAAAAGGGGTATATATGTCTAGTACTACAGCTTATTGTTATGATATCCCGTTTATATGACACCTACCATCCACAGTCCAGGTGATGGTCGCAGGTGGGTTGGCAGGTGAGGTGACACAGGTGAGAGTCAGGTGTTCCCCTGCTGCCACCACCGTAGGTCCGCTCACCCGCACCTGTGCAGGGGCGCCCCAAGGTAAAGGGGGGAGAGAAACGATACTAGAATTGAATTCGTTGATGTTGAAACGTAACGTTTAAGAATAAACATCTGACATACACACTCCTGGTGCATATACACTGAGAAATACACATTGCTGAGTATATATTTACTAATATACATCTCTCGGTTTATATCAGGAAGAAAAACACATTTTATTATATTCATATGAAAGCTCTAACCATTTTATGAATAATAAAAATAGCAATATAATAATAATAATAATAATAATAATAATAATAATAATAATAATAATAATAATAATAATAATAATAATAATTAAAATTTGACTGAATACGTAATTTGGAATCATTGTAAATTTTTTTCAACATCAGGGTGAATTTATTGGTAAATATTTATTCGCCAATTTTTACGGGCCCAAATTTTTTTATTGAAGACGCATCCGCTCGAATATATTTCAGCTCTGAAGTCACGAATGTGCCGGACATCTGCGAGGAACTAAACAAAAGAACAAAAACAAAAAGAAAACCCGAGGATGGAGGAGGGAACAATAACTGGTTAGATGCTTTCCTCTATGGACGAGAGACCTCCCTCCATGATCGTCCTCCGTGATCCTCCGCGGGGATAAAAGTAGGGGATTACTTTTGACGTATATTTCACTGTTGCTCCTAGATATGGCCTCCATTTTCAGGTGAGATGTTCAATTTGTTCAGAGGCACCTGAATGATTTAGGAGACTGGGACTGTCTTGTGATTGGGTAAACGAGACACTGAACTGCTTCGAGAGAGAGAGAGAGAGAGAGAGAGAGAGAGAGTCTCCTGAGAACCACGTCATGAGAAACAACGCTTCCCATGTGGGGGGTCCAGGACGTGGCAATAGGAAACTTTGGACAAGAATTGTCAACACACTTGCTCGTGCTTGTTAACGTGCAAAAACACAGTAAACTGCCTCGTTGGAAAAAAGAGAGAGAGAGAGGGAGAGAGAGAGAGAGAGAGAGAGGAGAGAGAGAGAGAATGAGAGAGTTTCCATCACTCCATGCACTGAAAAACACGAATTGGGGCTCATGAAATACAAAAAAAAACAAGTCTGTACAAGGGGACAACACTCAATAGATTCAAACAATATATATATATATATATATATATATATATATATATATATATATATATATATATTAACAGCTAAAAATTGAAGTATGCCAGAAAAATGCCCTAACTACATGAATTAATAATATATATATTTTTGGACTTTTTTCATATGATTTTTAAAAATATGTGAAATATCCAAAAAGTATAGAAAAAAAGTGCTAAAGCGTTAATTCACCGCCCCACGCAGGGGTAGTTTTTAAAATAGGTTGGATAAATACATGAGTGGGTGTGGGTGGGTGTGAGATGGACCTGACTAGTTTGGGGCTACTAGGTCAGATGCAGGGGCTCCTTCCTTAAGTGGGATGTGACTGACCTGACTAGGTCAAGGCATTGGCTTAAGCCGGTGGGAGAATTGGACCTGCCTCGCATGGGCCAGTAGGCCTGCCGCAGTGTTCCTTCTTTTGTTCTTATATGGGAAAGGAGAGCGCAGTTTTACAGTGAACAGTAGAACCAAGGAGAGGGGAAGCATCGTTACTGTGACAACGTTTAGAGAAACATGTATTCTCATGGTCAAATATTTCAGGATGGGAGGTAAACATTGGCCTCACATCTAGCGACCCTCTGAGACCCTCGTGCTGACGACAGTGTAAATACCGAGAGGACATTTTAGAATGTTGTTGGAAAGAAAAAAAGAGAGGACTAAAAGAGTAGTGAAGGGGCACCTTGAACTGTGATGAGAGAACTTACAATGCACCGTGAGGGTGACATTTGTGGTGAGGGTCGCGGAGGTCGCTGGAGACGCGACACTCATACACGGCTCCATCTTCAGTACGCGAGGCGGTCACCTGCTGGGTGACGCTCACCCCCTTTTGGGCTTCTTTTCCTCGCTTGCTGGTGGCTTTGGACTTGAGGTGTACGCTCTTCCTGCTCTTGCTCTTGGCCGGGGGTTGAGGGGAAGGCCATACCAGTACCAGGTGACCCAGGGGGGGTTGCCGCCTGCCACACGGCAGGTGAGAGTTCGACGTTCCCCCGCGCGAAGTACTTCACCTGCCCTTTTAGCCATGGATAACTGGCCGCCCGGGGGCTGGGGAGGACGGACTCACTGTATTAATGCTCAAGGGAAACTAGAATACACATGATTCTTTCGGGAACGTGATATAACACACATACATACAAGGCTCCTGTGAACTTTTTGTACACATACAATACTTTTGGGAATGTAGTACACACACACACACTAGTGCCGACCAGTAAAGAAGCGGGCCAGGAGCTGTGAATCAACCCCCGCAACCATAAATAGGTAAGTACAAATAGCTAATATATACACACACGTTCACACACAATGCTGTAATACACATAGTATGCATACAAGTATACATACACATAATGCTTCAGTCACACAATGTCTACATATATCTGCCTATGTATACGTGGCTGTCTGTATCTCTATACATATCTGTCTGTGTTTCCCCGTGTCCGTACGTGTCTATCGACTATTCTTGCCACTGTTACCAATTTGTCTTATTTTTGTTTATGTCCGTCTTTGGCTGTTTTTTTTTCCCCCTTTTCATCTGTGATCCTTTTTTTAAATGGCAATATTTATACTCCCTCCGTCCGTGTGTTTGCCTGTCCGTGCTGTCACTTTCCTCT
>WNWK01008850.1:12500-81369 GCA_009830355.1 Cherax destructor | reverse complement strand
CAAGAGGTACAGGGGCATGAGAGGTGTCCAAAGAGTCATCCGTTAACGAGGCAGGGTCAGTACTGGGTGCGGTATCAGGAAGGGGCCCGGGGTAGTGGGTTCATGGATTGGGTCAGCCATGGTTAGGTTACTTCTTTCTTTTTATTTTTAAGAAAAAAAAGAAAGAAAGAAAATAAAAATAAAAAAGAATAAAAAAGGGGGAACGTGGAGGAATAGGTCCTAGGAGGAATGAAAGGAGCGCAAATCCCCTCCGTGCCCAAGAGGACCTCAACACCGCAAGTAGTGCAGATGCTGCATGGAACCCGTGCCATACCCTACCCTTCACGCCAGTAAACCAGCAATCCGGGATAGCAACCTCACATCCACCGAGCCATCTCGGCGGACAAAGAGAGGGCGGCCGGATATCCGCCAAAAGCATACCGCCTTCGGCCACCACCCGGAATCCGAAAAGGGGGCCTCCAGAGATACACCCGTCGCCGAAAGATACCCAAAGCCGCCCCGGGTGACCGGAGAGGATCGGGACATCCCCAGGCGATCCAGATTCCACGGCAAACTACACCACCGCCAAGGACCTCAACAGAATGGGATGGACTACGATACCCTTCCCCTACCTAGGAACTAGAATGCCTGAGGAGAGAAAACTCCCAGGGTAAAACTGGGAAGGAAATAAGGGAGGGATGAGGAGGAGGAGGAGGAAAGGGAAAAGGGAGGATGGGGGAGATGGGAAAGGGAGGGGGATTGGGGGTATAGGTTCGGTCTGAGGAAGAAGACCAAAAGGTCCAATTCCTCAGACCGATAGCCTCTTTACCACGTCAAGGAGCCCCCCTTAAAGAGGATATACTACACAGAGTAATAAATTTTTGAATATGAATTTGAATTTTGAATTTGATTTGTTCACTAACCCAGATTTTGGCCTCGGTAGCACTTTTAAATTTTTTCCGTGCAGTGCCTCATGTACTGAAGCTAGACTCTTCTAAATCTGTGATGAAATCTAGCAGTTCTTTTACAATACAGTAGACCATTATTTAACACGGTAGTTATGTTCCTGAAAATTTCATGTTAAGTAAAACTGTGTTAGATAAACTGAAGAACTTAGGGGAAAAATAGGGTTACGTTCCTGGGAGCCCCAAAAAAGCCAAACAACTTTTTTTTTTTTTTTTTTTTTTTTTTAGACCTCTAAATCTTACAAATATAAAAGTGAATATGTAATTTAGTTCATTGTTGTGATGTATTATGTTGTTTTTACTGCTTAAGACTACAAATGCAACAGAAATAATAGTATTTCTTACCTTAAATTGTGGGTGCTGGTGTTTGTGGATAATTGTGAAGAGAGTGGAGAGTTATGTTGTGGCCCTACTGGGCTGAGGTGGTTGGTAGAGACTCTGGTACTGAAATTAATGGTTGTACTAGAGTGTGCATAAATTCTGTAATGGATTTCTGTTCTATTTTACCCTGCAGTACATTATACAACTGACAGTAAGGCATCAGCTGCTCTGACACCATTTCAGGGTCCTCTTCAGTGGAAAATTCTAACTTTAAATCAGTCAAGTCAGTCAGTCAGTCTAAATCATTCAGTCAGTCATCACACAAACTCATATTTATCTCATTCTTTTTATGTGCACAAAGTGATGCTTCATTACGGCCACAGGCTATCTCTTGTCTAATATCTCTATTTTCTTTGTTAATTCTAGGACTTAGACGTTTATACTTTTTCTTGCCACTTTCAGCAACACTGGTATGCCTACTGGGTGTCATGATTGCTTGGCAGATACAAGATATGGTAATTAAAAGATCTAAACTCAATCCACAGACATAAAAATAAACAGCCAATTCCTAACAGAGAATGGTCCTACATGAACTGAAGGCTGGGACAAGGGTGGTGGGGGATGTCGGTAGGTCTTCCCTGCTGACTCAGTGGTCTAACCCACAGCTAGATGTATCCCGCGGGCAATGTTCCAAATTTTTTCACCTCCCGCAAACTGAACCGTGTTAATTTTACGAAGTGTTGTATAAAATTGTGCCACAATTCTTCAATAGTGCTATAACCAAAACATGCCAAATAAAACCATGTTAAATAACGGTCTACTGTATACTCACATGGCATGAAAATTTTTGTTCCTGTATATAATAGCTTTTTACTAGATACTGCTTGGTTATTACTTAATATATCTTAATTACAGTCATTTTAGCATAAATAAATGTAAAATATTAGACAAATTTCTGTAGTTAAGTCAAAGATTTGTTTCCACATTATACAGTATTTGTACAAAGGTGAATGACATTCAGGTGTGCATGGAGAAAGACCCTTAATATGCAGAGCATTTTGGACAAACTTAAGCTATTCTATCTAGTGCATTTTTTTTCAAATGCAGTTGAAAACATACATCCCAAATTAAATCATTTAGCATGTGTTCTGAGAGCCTTTTCATGTGCTATACAATTTTGGATGAACTGTCTCAATTGCATTTACAAAAATATTCACTCTGTAGAGGAGCTTTATTATAGAAGTTGCTTATGTACAGATGTTTCAGCTTTCTGTATCTATATACCTTGTACAGTATAGTATGAATGTTAATTTTTATTGTAATTATAGTTTACTGCATAATACATTAGGGCTTACAGTGTTGACCCTGTTTTGTCACTGGGCAAAGTTTGCATTGTTATTTTGCCACTTAAAGTTACTCCTGACTTAGTTTGCTAGCTAAAGTTGACCTTGTGTTACTTCATCAGATGAGCAGACGCAAGAAGTATAACCAGTATGACAAGAGGACATTACTGGAGGCTCTGGAAGCTGTGTGCGAGGGAAGGATGACCCAGCGACAGGCAGCCAGGGAGTACAGCGTCCCTCTCACTACCCTTCATGACAGACTCACCAGCCATAATGACAAGGCTTTCATTTCCAAATTCAATGTCTTCACTAGCCAGCAAGAGCAACACATTGTCGACTGCTTCAAGCAGTGGGCTGAGGTGGGCTTCTTACGAACCAGATCAGATGTGCAGGAAGTCATGCATGAGCTCCTCCGCAAGCAACGGGCCCAGGGCAAGAGTAATCCATTTAAGGATGACCGCCCTGGACGTATGTGGTACCAAGCCTTCTTCAGACGCCATCCTCACATTCAGCTCAGTTCCCCGGATGACCTCCTCGCTTATGAATTGGGAATCACGCAACGCAAAATGCTTCTCTGGAGAGAAAATTTAGATGCCTTTTGTACAAGCCAAGGTTTTACAGATGCCTTCACTAATCCTAGTCGGATATTCACCGCTGATGAGACAACTTTTTTTATGTATTCAGGGGCTGGTATTGTACATGCTCCACACTGTCCTAAAAACATTCTTGACCGTGTCAGAGGCGATAATGATTCCATTACAGTTTTTGTGAGTGTGTGTGCTGATGGACGCACACTGCCTGGAGCAATCATCTCTCCTTCAGGTTGCCCTTTCAAATGCAATAGCTCCAGCATGCTTCAGAATTGGTTGTTGAAGGAGTCTGAGCATGGGTACATGACTGCAGATATCTTCCAGAAGTACTTGAGCCAGGTGTTCATGCCCTGGATTGAGAGAGCAGGCGTGGAGACTCCTGTGTGGCTCTTCCTAGACAGCCGCTGCTCCTACCTCTCCCCGGAGGTGTGGGAGTTCTGCCATCATCATCGTGTCATACTTTATGCTCTTCTGCAGAATTCTCCGCAGCTGCTGCAGCCAACAGCTGCTGCTGTCTTCAAGCCTCTTGAGGCTTCAATGATGCACATGATGCAAGAATGCAAACAGAATGGAAGTAATGTGATAACTCACGACTCTTTCATCACCATGCTAGAAAGACTATTAGCCAAATTGGAACAGCCTAAGGCTGTTAAAGAAGCCTTTAAAAAAAGTGGATTATATCCCTTCCAGACCCCAGAGCTAACAGTGTAGCTCCTCCAGATTACAATTAATGGAGAAACACAATTCTTTGTGTCACATTTATTATGCCTGAGTGTGGTTTAAGGATAAGGTGCAGAAATGCCACCATACAGACCCTCCTTTGTGTCCATATGAAGCCATGTTTACACAGTTTGCTAAGTTTATTATTGTACAACCTCTGTTTACCTTAAAAACAGTGACATATTTGTACACCAAAATTCTGAGAGGAATTAGAGCCAACAAGAACTTGTCATGTATTAATGTTGGTAGAATTACCGACAATATGTTAGGTAAAAGGACACAAGTGCAACTAATGTGACATTTTATTGTGGCAACGTTTCGCCCTCCAGGAACAGTAACGGCTTGACAAAGCTCCTGGAGGGCGAAATGTTGCCACAATAAAATGTCACATTAGTTGCACTTGTGTCCGTTTACCTAACAAGAACTTGTTATAGTGTATAATACAGCTGCATGTATATTGTTGTATATACAGTAGATCATTAAGTATCCAGTGACAATGACAATCTTTATTACCATAAGGTACAATAAACAGTTGATACAGCAATACAGTCATGCACAGCATAACAATGTTTTGGTCAACGATGGACCGCACACACGACGGTGGTGTAAACAAACCTACTGCTCTGCCAGTCGTATAAAAGTATAGCACGTATAATTATGTACAGTGCTATAATACTTTATAATGAAAATAAACAACTATGTTACTAGTTAATGTATTTACTATACTGTACATTTTATCGTTATTCTAGAGTGTACTCTAGAGTGTGACTTTGTAAATTGTCCAAGTCGGACCGAAACGTCGTCGTAAGCTCCTCTCCTTTTATATGTGCGGGTTGTGTGTGTATAGTATGGGGTGTTACGCCGGCAGCAGCCTCATACATCTTTTGTTAACACCTTTTTTCCCTTGTGTTTGCTTTATTCATGGCCCCTGAAGTTTGTAGCCTAGAAGCAATAGGCTATACCATATAGCCTAAGTGTGTAGTAGGCTATACCATCTAGGTTTGTGTAAGTACATTTGCACAACAATGAAATCACCTAAAGATGCATTTCTCAGAACGTTTCCCCGTCATTAAGCTATGCATGACTGTAATGGATATATTTAACCGAGTATTTTGGGCAGCATTAATATTAACTTAAACCTACTGAGGAAGGTCACCATGGATTGTCACGGACATTGGATGATCATGTCGTTTATTTATTGTTTTTTATGCATTATCTGTTCAGGTACCGTGGAATGATGAAAGCCAAAGTGGCAGTTGACAGAAAATCAATGATCTGCTGTATTACGTCTCTGTGTCTTATCTAATGCCATAGAGATTATATCTCATTAAAGGATGGGAAGGAGTGTGGAAAACAAATGAAATGAAAATATATTAATCTTTGCAGAATATGTTGTGCAGAAATAAGAATTAAAATATTTATTGACTGGACCTTCAAGGTAACTATTTTTAAAAATAGTTTTGGCATTATTCTTGACACTAAATGTAACAATGGTGGTATTGTCTCGCTGATTTTAAACAACTCTGTGCGATGATATTATTGTGTATCGAGGTGTAGTTAGCAAGTTGAATGATAACATACAGTGCTGTTGTGGCTTGGCGTAGTGTGTGTACAGTACTGTAATACTTAAACTCCAGTCAGAGTCATATACTCCTTGAATTGTTTTTGTAACGAAATGTAGAGCTTTGTCTACTTGATAGCTAAAAACAATATGTATTTAGAACTTAAATATTGCCAGTGATGGTGATATTCTGGACTCAGGAAATGGAAACAAGCAGTGACTGAGATATATAGTGCAACTGAGTGTTGAACCTGGTGCACTGCAACAATCTTACAGTGACACTGTGTTGAACCTGTTGCACTGCAACAATCTTACAGTGACACTGTGTTGAACCTGGTGCACTGCAACAATCTTACAATAACACTATATTGAACCTGGTGCACTGCAACAATCTTACAATAACACTGTGTTGAACCTGGTGCACTGCAACAATCTTACAATAACACTGTTGAACCTGGTGCACTGCAACAATCTTACAATAACACTGTTTTGAACCTGGTGCACTGCAACAATCTTACAATAACACTGTGTTGAACCTGGTGCACTGCAACATTCTTACAATAACACTGTTGAACCTGGTACACTGCAACAATCTTACAGTAACACTGTGTTGAACCTGGTGCACTGCAACAATCTTACAATAACACTGTTGAACCTGGTGCACTGCAACAATCTTACAGTAACACTGTGTTGAACCTGGTGCACTGCAACAATCTTACAGTAACACTGTGTTGAACCTGGTGCACTGCAACACTCTTACAGTAACAAACAGATCCCTCAACAGTAGCAAGACACATTAAAAACATTACACAACCAATTACACAAAAAATATAATTTGCCAAATACATTCTTATATTGAAAGTCTGTTTACTCTGTATACTTAGCATGTATTTTTTTGTGTGACTGTTATTAATCACCCATACAGTACTGTATATTGTATGTTACCAAGCCATTTGTGTGTTACTGTTTGTTTTCTTGGGAAAAAGAAATATATAAGAGGAAAGTTTGTTGTGTATTTAACTCAATAGTTCTTGTGTTTTATTTGTGTTAGATGTTAAGAAACTTGATTGTCAATGCATTACACAACTGCAATACAATAATTATGATACAATAACAATTATAATACAGTAATACAGTGGTACCCCGAGTTTCGGCTATAATTCGATCCAGGAGGCTGTTCAAGTGCCGTTACCGAACAAATTTGTTCCCATTAGGAATAATGTAAATTAGATTAGTCCGTTTCAGACCCCCAAAAATACACTTACAAAAGCACTTACAATAATACACTTACATTACACACACAACCCGCACATAGAAGCGAGGAGCTTACGACGACGTTTCGGTCTGACTTGGACCATTTACAAAGTCACACTAAGTTAGTGTGACTTTGTAAATGGTCCAAGTCGGACCGAAATGTTGTCGTAAGCTCCTTGCTTGTATGTGCGGGTTGTGTGTGTATTGTTCCAGTCACGGTATTGTGCCTTTTTTTGTTATTTAATACACTTACATAATTGTTCAAGTTGGGAGGTGGCCGAAACTTGGGGTGCCACTGTAATTATAATACAGTAACAATTATGATACAATAACAATTATAATACAATAAAAATTTTGTTACAATAACAATTATAATACAATAACAATTTTGATAAATCACTTGGAGCAGGGAGAGACTGGACTTAGTACCGACCAGCGAGGAGGTGGGTCCAGGAGCTACAAATCAACCCCTGCAACCACATACTGTATAGGTGAGTACACACATGCTGTATATAGTAATTAAGTAATGTAGTATATATTATATATACAGTGGACCCCGGATTTCGTACTGCTCCCAACTCGAACAATTATGTAAGTGTATTTTTGTAAGTGCTTTTGTAAGTGCATTTTTGGGGGTCTGAAATGGACTAATCTAATTTACATTATTCCTTATGGGAACAAATTCATTTGGTAATGGCACTTGAACAGCATTCTGGAACAAATTATGTACTAAACTCGGGGTACCACTGTATATATATATCTGCATCACACAGAAACAAGGTGGTATATACAGAGAAAGATCGCGGTCAGCAGGAGTCAGACCCATTACAGGGAGACTGACAAGGCTCCCAAGTGACACTCTTATCCACTCGGCCACAGATGCCTCATAAGCTGGGCAGCCTGGTTTACAAGCCATGTTT
The DNA here is from genome assembly GCA_009830355.1 of Cherax destructor. NCBI lineage: Eukaryota > Metazoa > Arthropoda > Malacostraca > Decapoda > Parastacidae > Cherax > Cherax destructor. Next base: position 73,716 of record WNWK01008850.1, on the reverse strand, counting down.
CTTTCCCAGCCTGGAAGTATATCCGTGTTAGTTATTTTATGAAGTGTTACATGAAAATACTATGCCACAATTTTGCAATAGTTTAATTAAGAAAATCTGGTACAGGAACCCGTGTTATATAGTGTAATGGTCTACTCACTGACACCTACCCTGATACACTCTTCCTAGCTCCTACCAACCCAATAGAAGTCTCGCTCATAATCAACACCCTTAAAAACAAGGCAGGAGACATAAACAGCTTACCACCTTTTATGTACAAAAAAAGCTTCACAGGTACTGTCACCAATTATTGCAACACTTCAATAAATCCATTGAAACCTCTACCTTCCCATCAATTCTCAAAATAGCAAGGGTCACCCCGATCCACAAAGGAGGTGATCAAACAGACTTGAATAATTATAGACCAATATCTAATTTACCACTGCTTTCTAAAATCTTCGAAAAATTAATTCATAGACAGATCTATTCCTACCTCGTCTCACACAACGTACTCAACCCCTGTCAGTTTGGATTCAGGACCAACAAGAGCACAAATGATGCCATTATACACATGCTAGAGTTAATATACACCGCACTTGAGAAGAAAGAAGTCCCACTGGGAATCTTCATTGATCTACGCAAAGCTTTTGATACAGTCGACCATGATTTACTGCTCACAAAATTAGCACACTATGGTATAAGAGGTCACTCTCTCAACTACCTAAAGTCATACCTTAATAACAGAAGCCAATATGTGTACACAAATGGAGTGAACTCTTCCACACAACAAATTACAGTCAGAGTCCCTCAAGGAAGTGTACTGGGTCCACTCCTATTCCTCATTTACATCAATAACCTACCGAATGCATCACGACTACTCAAACCCATATTATTTGCAGATGACACAACATATGTCTTCTCTCACCCAAATCCAGTCATACTGACCAACACTGTTAATGCCGAATTACAGAAAATATCAACATGGATGATAACTAATGAGAGTAAGACCTACTTCATACAGTTTGGAAACAGAGCCACAAATGTTCCACTTAACATAACGCTCAATGGTTCACCCATCACAAGACTCACAGAGGGAAAATTCCTAGGAATCCACATTGACAGTAGCCTTAAATTCCAAACACACATACAACAAATTTCCAAGAAAATTTCAAAGACAGTAGGCATATTATCAAAGATACGCTACTATGTGCCTCAATCAGCTTTCCTTGCACTATATCACTCACTCATCTACCCTTATCTCACCTATGGAATCTGTGCATGGGAATTAACAACATTAAATCACCTTAGACCACTCATAACCCAGCAAAAGGCTGCAGTCAGAATGAAAACAAATTCCCACTCTAGACAGCATACTCTGCCAATATTCAAAAGCCTAAAACTACTCACCATAAAGAACATTCACACTTATTCTTGTGCCTACTACATACATAGAACTCTACACTCTAATATAAACCCTCCGCTCAAAATTCTCCTCACCAACTTTAATAGGACCCATGACCACAACACAAGACACAGATCACTTTTTGATATACCCCATGTCCATATCAACCTATTTAAAAATTCTATGCACATAAAGGGCCCCAAAATCTGGAATTCATTACCAGTAAATACTAAAATAACCTTGTCTGAAAATCATATTAAGACTTCTCAAAAACCACCTAATCACCCTAAACTAAATACTCATACTGTAAATTACTTTCAAAAATGCTCAATGTTATTTTCCTTAAGAAAATTTCAATTTTTTACTATTAATTACCATCCAACTAAACACTTGTTACAATGTAATATCATCATATTGTAATTTGAACAATCTAATATTTAAATAAAACAAACTCAATCAATTTCTCTAATATTATGTGCATAGTCTATAAGCCATTAGATTAAGCTGCCCTTAAAGCCATGGCATGTCAGTGGCTCTCCTTGCACTTCAGTTAATGATTGTAATTACAAAATCTATGTAAACTTGCAATGAAATAAATATTTGAATTTGAATTTGAACTGCAAATAAAACACACGTGCAATACAGCCTCTCCTCACTTAGCAACGTACTCGTTTACCGACGCCTCGGACTTACGACGGGCTCTTTGACCAGTATTTATTCCTAAATAATGTATGTTTGAGCTGATTTCCTCTATTCTGTTTATTTCAGTATACAGTACAATACTGTATAAACATTTAAAAATATACCAGAAATGTTATAAATGGTGCAAAGGTGACATTAAAACAATATCAAAGATGGTTGACACAAACCCACTACCATTATAGTATGCTCCTCACTTAGCGACAAATTCATTTAACAACGTGGTCTTAGGAACGGAACTCCGTCGTTAGGTGAGTTTGACATGTGGCTCTCCAGGAGCTTGTCAAGACGTAATGGCTTGGAGAGTGAAACGTTTCCACGGTAAAAATGTTGCATTAATTACACGTGTGTCCTTTTACCTAACACAGTTGGTAATCTTTCCAACATTATAATTTGATAAATCTGTTGGAGACGAAGGAAGAAGTAGAATCCATTTCTAATTGATTTATCAAGGCACTGGGACTGACTACCTCAAACTACTACTGCTATACACACACAACCCGCACATAGAAGAGAGGAGCTTACGACGACGTTTTGGTCCGACTTGGACCATTTACAAAGTCAGTGTGACTTTGTAAATAGTCCAAGTCGGACCAAAACGTCGTCGTAAGCTCCTCTCTTCTATGTGCGGGTTGTGTGTGTATTGTTCCAGTCACGGTATTGTGCCTTTTTTGTTACTACTGCTACATGTTTTCCATTATCTCCAGTATTATTCTCTGTTTTGGACTAATGAAGTCGCTGGTTAGCAAAGCATCGCCACAATAAAGACACCCAAGTTTTGTACAAGAGGCTGGAACATACCTGGAGGGTGTTGCGGGGGTCAGCGTCCCCCGGGGCCCAGTCCATGACCAGGCCTTGTGGTGGATCAGGGACTGTTCAACCAGGCTGCTATTGCTGGCCACATGCAAACCAACGTAAGAACCACAGCCCGGTTGGTCAGGTACTGACTTTAGGTGCCTGTCCAGCTCCCTCTTGAAGACAGCCAGGGTTCTTGAGGACAGCCAAGGGTCTTGAGGACAGCCAGGTTTCTATTGGTAATCCCCCTTATGTATGCTGGGAGGCAGTTGAACAGTCTTGGGCCCCTGACACTTATAAGCCAACATATGAGAGGAAAACAAAACACATCACCACATTGGAAATTTATTAGTTCCTTACATGGATTTTTTTTATAAAATATAATGTAAATTAAATATTTACAAGAATTTATTCACCACTATTCAAAATACAGAACATGTATAAATATGTATGCACAATATGTAGGAAGCATGATGTATGCACAATATAGTATATGTATATGTAGGGAAGCACGGCCAGGCTTCGGACAGTATAGTTTTGGACGTTATTATTCCGGTGCTCAAGACAGTTATTTTTTGTTACACCAATTATATTATTATTATTATAATCAAAACTAAGCGCTAAACCACTGGGGGCATACAACACTGTACACCAATTATAGTTTTGCCAGAGAATTTTTTTTTCATTGGGAGCACTAAATTCACATGGGTCAAAGGATGGAGATGGGGGAGGGGGTTGTATGCCTCCTTTGGAATGGCAGATAATCACTTGTGATCCGGGGGGGTGACTCCAATCCCTGGATCAAGAGCCTTTCATTAGCATCAAAAGGGAGAATTCCATCATTATGTTATGAAAGACTACCCAAAATACGTTAAATATTGTTACCACTATATCTAACATGTGCTATAATAATTATTATTACAATCAGAAGCGCTAAACTCCCAAAGGTCATACAGCGTGCTATAATAAATTAACGAAATCTGAGTGTACAGCCGGGCCCCGACCTACGAGGTCTTGCACTTACGACACTGCCATTTTGGAAGCAATTACTGATGAACGATCACTGGCTCATCTGACGTCACTACTACTATATTTGTTTTAAAGTGTGAATTATGAGTATTTTTTTTTTTACTAAATATATTCAAACTTTATGTTCAGTTTATGCAAGTACAGAGAACTCAAATTTGTTTGAAATTGGTCAAGAATTAAATGTTGAATATTTATGTTGTTAGGCAAAGGGACAGAGGGACTAGTAGGGGGAGGCTAGTAGGGACTGTGGGGTCAGATGGGAATTTCCCTCACCCCTTCCCCACCCACTAGGTAAACTGTTGGACTGAGATGCAATACCATATGACAACACTCGCCTTCACACCCACCCACACCACCCTTACACCCACACCACCCTTACACCCACACCACCCTTACACCCACACCATCCTTACACCCACATCACCCTTACACCCACACCACCCTTACACCCACACCACCCTTACACCCACACCACCCTTACACCCACACCATCCTTACACCCACACCACCCTTACACCCACACCATCCTTACACCCACACCCTCACTTGCTTTACACCCACACCACCCTCACACCCACACCACCCTTACACCCACAACACCCTTATAACCACACCACCCTTACAACCACACCACCCTTACACCCACACCACCCTTACACCTACACCACCCTTACAACCACACCATCCCTCCCACCTACAATGCTTTCACACCTATCCACTCACCCACACCCTCACTTGCTTTACACCCACACCACCCTCACACCCACACAGTATTTATAAATGAAAAGGAATGGTACTGTATGTATAATATAAAAATTCTTTGGAAAAAATGAAGAAATTCGATATGGAATATTATGACTAGAAACACATTAATACATTAATTCAATTTACATTATTTCTTAATTAAGGAAAACTCAGGTTCAAAGTTCACAACATTTGACTTTCAGTAAATTTTGTGTAACTACTTAACATTGTAAGTTGGAGCCCTACTGTACTGGGGTCTTGATGCTGGTGGTCTCTTGATCCAAGGAATTGTACCTATTTTTCCCCCTTGAATTGAACCTGATTGCCTCCCTTTTCCTAAGCACCGTATGACCCCTATGAGTTTAGCGCTTCGTAAAGAATATTAACTTCACCATCTCATTTTAACAAAGTCCTCGTATCAGTATACATATGTACATATATATGCATACAGTACATGTATAGATATACACCCACACCAACTTGTACGCAATGGAGAAATCACATCCCTCTTGGCAGGGTGACTACAACTGCTTCGTGAAATGCCGAAGTATTTTGCAATGACCCTTGTTAATGATCCTGGGTAATGATACAGCATTACATATGTTGGCTGTATCATCTCTCGCATGCTTTCCCTTAGGTCCGAGCCCCTCGTTTGTGGCTTGGGTCCCCTTTGTGGGAGTTGGCTGGGTGCCAGTAAGGGGCTCATTATCCAAGTGGAATTTCATCCTCTTGGATCAAACCCTGATTGCCTCTCATTCCCCCATGCATGAAGTGATTCCTATGGCATTTGTGCCCCCTCGCCCCCCCATTGTAATATGAGTTCAGGCGTACAGTCACATACGTTATTCCTGAGCCTTGCGTATAACTGCTATACATGAACCTTTGAATACAGCCACTATACTTGAATGAACCCTTGCATACAGCTGCTATACATGAATGAACCCTTGCATACAGCTGCTATACATGAATGAACCCTTACATACAGCTGCTATACATGAATGAACCCTTGCATACAGCTGCTATACATGAATGAACCCTTGCATACAGCTTCTATACATAAATGAACCCTTGCATACAGCTGCTATACATGAATGAACCCTGGCATACAGCCACTATAGTACATGAATGAACCCTGGAATACAGCCACTATACATGAATGAACCCTGGCATATGGTCTCTATACAATGATTCAACATAAACCATCAATTTTCAACACATACATTTGTGACAGTACTTTTGTGATAGACACCTTCAATATGGTATCATGCATAGCACCTGTCATACACTAACATCTGCAGTATACATATTACAGGACACCTGTCTTATACTAATTACTATATATTAGCGGGTCATCACAAGACTAAGACCCGTGCCAGGACCCTGGTCTTGGCGAATGTTATACATGCATTCTATGACACCTTAAGTATACTTGTGATATACTCCCAGTTCACTGTTTATCATGTATAATATGCATCTACATAAGAATATCCTTTAACACCATCAACACAGTAAAAATTCACACTGGCCGTTTCCCACTGTGGTTGGGTGACCCGAAAAAAAAACCTCATTCACCATCACTCATTCAATAGTTATACAGTGGACCCCCGGTTTACATACTGCTCCAAACTTGAACAATTATGTAAGTGTATTTTTGTAAGTGCTTTTGTAAGTGTATTTTTGGGGGTCTAAAAGGACTAATCTAATTTACATTTTTCCCTTTAAAGGGGAAAAAAATTTGTTTGGTAATGGCACTTGAACAGCATTCTGGAACGAATTATGGTCGTTAACCGGGGGTCCACTGTAATTTATATTTCCAAAGCACTAGTGCTTAGTTTTGAATAATAATTCAAAGCATTAATTATACTGGTTTAAAAATGACACGTGAGCAAACAGTAAGACAAATCAGAAAATGTTTCGGTTCTGGGACCTCGATCGGGTCCCAGGACCAAAACATTTTTGGGACCTCGATCAAGGTCTCAAGACAGAAATATTTTCTAATAAATACGTCCTAGTGTTTGCTCATCTGTCTTTCTAAACCAATTTGTGGGTATCATTTACCCAGGTTTATACCATTTAATTATACTGCATACTTTCAAAAATTTGTTAAAATAACTCCTGCAGCCAGTTAATAATGCACATTGTTTTTATCTCGTTTCAACCCTAAATAGGGGGGGCATTCCTCGATGCTAGTGAAAGGCTCTTGATTCAAGAAATTGGATCTACCCTTCCCTTCCTAGGGTCAAACCTGATTGCCTCCCATTACCCAGGTGCTGTATGACCCTTATAGGGGTTCAGCTTTTCCCATGAATATAACAATTACAGTAAGTCTTCAGCTTACGAACACATTGGGGGACCTTGTGTATTGTGTATAATAATATTATACACAACTTTGCCAACTTAAGTCTATACAGTGGTACCTCGACTTACGAGCAGCTTCCAACTCGAACAATTATATAAGTGTATTTCTGTAAGTGCTTTTGTAAGTGTAATTTTGGGGGTCTGAAACAGATTAATCTGATTGACATTATTCCTTATGGGAACAAATTTGTTTGGTATCGGCACTCAAACAGCCTTCTGAAACGAATTAAGCTCGTAACTCGAGGTACCACTGTATTTATAGGGAAGCACAAAACCCTTAAGGGTCATATATCATCTGGAAATGAGAGGGATTCAGGTTTGATCTATGCAGGGAGACAGCTGCTTAAATTTCTTTAACAATGGTTCAACTTAATCACTACACCTTGTTAACACTGGCATTAATTTTTACAGTGAATAATAACTCTTAGAAAAATAATATAACCCATAAAAAATTTAAGCGAAGAAGCCTTCAACATCAAGGCAAGAATCCCCTTTCCAGTAATCTTGTTCTTAGAAACTTACTAGTTTATACGGTACAGTTAACTCTTATAAAGTTCATCTATATAGTGCATTTTTTGTTTGTAAATGCAACTGAAGTATATTCAAAATTGAGTAGCACATAAAAAGGTTTTTACATCATGTGCTTTTCAATTTTTTATGCATTTTTTCAATTGCATTTACAAAAAAAAAAAAAAATTGCAGTAAAGAAGCATTATAAGAACGCTGACAATCCTCACTACACTAATAAGTTCAGTTGTGTACACTGTTGGTACTTGTACACACTTGTAGTCCAACACACCACAGCACCTGCCACTTATACCATCCTGGGTATAAGCACCTTGTTCATAAATAACGAGATTCTATCTTATTCTACCCACAACTCTGATCTGTACCTGAATAGACTTTCAAGAATACGCAAAAAAAAAGCTTAACATTCTTTGGATAAGTGATTCCTGTGTCTGTACCATCATATAAGACTAACATATTTTTATCAATATAAAAATTAAGTTACACTAATTGTCAAAACAAATTATTTTACCTTCTTACATTTTAATGGGTTGAGAATAATAATATAATCAGTAAGAGTTAGATAACTAGAATTTTAAATGCTTACTAATTACACCAGAATTTTAAATTCTTACTAATTACACCAGAACGTTCAATGCTTACTAGTTACACCAAAAATTTCAATGTTTACTAACCACTCTTAGTAAACGTGTACACAAGAGCGCTGCTTCGGGTTAAACTTGACTACATTAAGTTGTATACAGTATAATTCATACCAACTGAGAAACTGAATACTGTAACAAAAATAATTATTAATAATACAATACATATATAATATATATAAACACATTCCCTTCTGCTGCAACCTTCATTCCAGTCAAAAGTACTCAGGTTGATATCTTAAAAATCATAATTTTTTAATGGCATGTTTGTGAACCCTTTATACTACGGGAGGGACCCGCATATACAGAACCTTTTCGGTGTTTCACGTTTTCATTGGCTTCAAATTGAGCCACTGTCTATTATGTTCTACCCATGGGTGGAACATATTGAACAATGGGTCACCCATTTTAGTCTGCCTGAAATGCCTCGGCATGATAGTGGCTTTCTTCGTACTTAGCAAATCAAAATGGTAATTACACATTGTAAACTATGCAAAGAAATAAAATCCTTAATCCTTAATGGGTGGAACAATGGCTCAATTGAAAGCCAACAAAAATGTGGAATACCGAAAATAGCTTCTGTATATGTGGAGCCCTCCTATAATGTTGCCAAAATAATGTTTCAAAGTATAAAACTATACTCTAAATCATTCCCCTGAGAAAACAAGTGAAACCTGTCCATTGTCCAGTAAATTACTCAATAAATATCTCCACGATATCAACCTAGCAAGCGGAGGAAGAGCAGCAACGCTACAAAGAACATCTATACAGCCAGAGGCGCACTCCGCTGATGCTCCGGAGTCACCGTCAAGTTATGCAAGACATGTGTAACCTATCACAGTTACGACATTCCGAATAATTTAGATTCAGTCGACCCTCACAGTGTCCCTGAACCATTGGTAATGCTCAGATATATATGTACAATACAAGTATTACTAACTATATAAGAGGGAGGTGACAATCCTGCAATATTCAAACATTTTATAAATTTATCAGTAGCTCTTATTATGACCCATACATTTAGTTTATATATATATATATATATATATACAGTGGACCCCCGGTGTTTGTGATGCTCCAAACTTGAACAATTATGTAAGTTTATTTTTGTAAGTGCTTTTGTAAGTGTATATTTGGGGTCTAAAAGGACTAGTCTAATTTACATTATTCCTTATGGGAACAAATTCGTTTGGTAATGGCACTTGAACAGCATTCTGGAACGAATAAATCATGAACACCGGGGGTCCACTGTATATACAGTGGTCCCTCGGTTTTCGTTCATCTCCAAACTCGAACATTTATGTATGTAAGTGTATTTTCGTAAGTGCTTTTGTAAGTGTATTTTTGGGAGTCTGAAATGACTAATCTAATTTACATTTGTCCTTATGAGAATAAATTCGTTCGGTAACGGCACTCAAACAGCATTCTGGAAAGAATTTTCAACGAAAACCAAGGGTCCACTGTATATATGTATACGTATACACACATGTATATATACATGATGTATGTATGTACGCACGCACGCACACACATTCAAGTCCTAAACTTGTAAGGGTCATTCGGCAAATACGATAATACAAATCAATTAATAAAATTCAATGTTTTACTTCATCTCACCTCGAGATAATTCATTTTAAATATTATAGCCAGTTAATTTTCCACTTATCTTTCTAAAAGACTCTTACTAATGGAACTGGTATCATGTGCCCTTGCAACAACATTGTTAATATTGTATGATGTTACCCAGGAATGTGTTGCCTGTCATTAGTGAGTAGTGATGGTGGTGGTGTACTGGTCGGGATGGACGACAAGTGTCTTCCAATGTTTTGTTGAGTGACCCATAAGTGGGTAAGCAACAGCCTGGTTGAACGGGTAATCACCAAGGAGGCCTGGTCTTAGAGTAGAATGTTAGTTAAGAATCCTGGTAACCAGTCCTAGTGCAGAATGTTAGTTAAGAAGCCTGGTAACCAGACCTAGTGCAGAATGTTAGTTAAGTAGACTGGTAACCAGTCCTAGTGCAGAATGTTAGTTAAGAAGCCTGGTAACCAGTCCTAGTGCAGAATGTTAGTTAAGAAGCCTGGTAACCAGTCCTAGTGCAGAATGTTAGTTAAGAAGCCTGGTAACCAGTCCTAGTGCAGAATGTTAGTTAAGAAGCCTGGTAACCAGTCCTAGTGCAGAATGTTAGTTAAGTAGCCTGGTAACCAGTCCTAGTGCAGAATGTTAGTTAAGAAGCCTGGTAACCAGTCCTAGTGCAGAATGTTAGTTAAGAATCCTGGTAACCAGTCCTAGTGCAGAATGTTAGTTAAGAAGCCTGGTAACCAGACCTAGTGCAGAATGTTAGTTAAGTAGACTGGTAACCAGTCCTAGTGCAGAATGTTAGTTAAGAAGCCTGGTAACCAGTCCTAGTGCAGAATGTTAGTTAAGTAGCCTGGTAACCAGTCCTAGTGCAGAATGTTAGTTAAGAATCCTGGTAACCAGTCCTAGTGCAGAATGTTAGTTAAGAAGCCTGGTAACCTTCACAGGACTGCCTCTGCTTACTTCACCTTTTACATCTCATTTAAAAAAATGGAGGATCACTGAAGCTTGATGACATTTTGATTGAATGAACAACAATTTATCAATATCAGTAGTGTCTTTATCCAACAATTTATCAATATGAGTTGTGTCCTCAAAGTTATTATAAACAATGGTATTTTTGCAAATGTAATTCAAAATATGCATGTACTATGAAGGCCTTTTTATGTGCTTTTCAGTTCTTAATTCACCCTTTTTAATTACAACTGCAAAAAAACTCACAATATAGAGTTGTATAAGGTTATTATACTTTAATCGAAACTGCTGAGAATTTACGTTTTTCAGACCATTTCCTTATCACCACTAAAACTGCAATATTTTGACTAAAAATCCATTATTTTAGAGTTAAAAGTATACCTGGAGGTTGTTCGGGGATCAACGCCCCCACGGCCAGGTACATGACCAGGCCTCGCGGTGGATCAGGGCCTGATCAACCAGGTTGTTACTGCAGGCCGCACGCAAACCAACGTACAGACCGAATGTCTCAGATTTTATCGTACTACTGTATAGTGTAGTGTAGGAACCCCCTTGGTGACCAATACCATCACAGCTGACCAAAAAATGTCACGTTATCGCAGCATTGTCATAACCTCTCCAATATCACATATATGTACAGTACAGACATTCACTACTAAATAATAACTTAATTAGCTAAATGATAACTCAGTTTCAAATGAGGAACTTCTATTTATGTTTTATGTTCTTTTCAATCTTTGTAAGAGGGAAAGAGGAGGAAAAACGTCAGCTATGTATAATGCTGTATAAAAGCTTAATTGATACTAATAGTCTATGTACTTGGCTCTTCAAGGTTTACTGGCAAATACTGCATTAACACTCATACTTGCAGACTCAATCTCACACACTCACAAACACACTCATACACACATTCATACACACTCACAAACATACTCATACACACTCACATAACTCTCACACACACACACACACAGGCTCTGTGACTCGACCCCTGGAATCACACACATGTGAGTACATATAGGTGACTACACGCACACACACACAGTATCTAAGGTGGACTCCCATACTGTGTGGACTTAAGATTTTAGAAACTTCACTACCTATGATATTGCAACTTGTGGTCTGAACACAATGTGGTATGAAAATATGATTATGTTCCTGACAACTCTAAAACAGCCAAAGTTATTTTAATTTCTCAATTCTTCAAAAACAATGGTTATTTCATCTATGCATTGTAGTTATCACTGCCTACCAGCCTATGATGGGCAGGCACTTATCACATCCAACTGCCTACCAGCCTATGATGGGCAGGCGCTTATCAGATCCAACCTTTCTCAATGCAATTACAAGGCTAAAAGCTTAGGTAGCTTTAAAAATGGATTTGAAAAAGTACATGATTGAGAAGGATTGAGTTTAAGGACTTGCCTATTCTCGTATACTGGCTCCCTTACCTTCGATGTGTTAGTGTGACTAGTTAATAGTCCACGTTAGACTGAAATACAGTGGACCCCCGGTTTACGTAATTAATTCGTTCCAGAATGCTGTTCAAGTGCCGTTACCAAACAAATTTGTTCCCATAAGGAATAATGTAAATTAGATTAGTCCTTTTAGACCCCCAAAAATACACTTATACAAAAGCACTTACAAAAATACACTTACATAATTGTTCGAGTTTGGAGCAGTACGAAAACCGGGGGTCCACTGTATTGTCATAAAGTTTGTTTCTCCTCTGTGAGGATTATTTGTGTGTTACGTACTATGGGACAGTAGGTCTGCTGCAGTACTCCTTTGTTCTTATAATATCCAGCAGTTTAATATACGGTAGTGAGGCTCCAGGAAGCCCTGGTAGTGTTTCATATATAACTCTCTACAATACCTCTACAAGCATCACCTGCCAACACTGTCAGTATCTGCCAACATCACTGAGTTGTGGCAGTGGTTGCTATTGCTTGTTGATACGCAAGTGTGTGTTGTTAATGGTTGATATGACTTTGTATAAACATGTGCGCCAGTATCAAATACGACCATTATCCTGCTGCTGTCACTGTCACCGCCACCACCCAACAGGTAAACATAAGCCACATTTTCTTTCCGGACATATAGGACCCCAATGGAAATAAGTCACTCTGACTTTTTTGGGTTATCCTTTGTAATGTACATATATGCTGCTATGCATGATAACTTATGTAGACATAAATGTTTTCACGACCAAGCTGTCCTTTTTTAAAACTACGGAAAAATGTGGTCATTTTCATAGTTAGAGCTAAGGAAGGGGTAGCAATAATGTTGAAGGACCAGTTATGGAAGGAAAAGAGGGAATATAAATGTCTAAATTCAAGGATTATGTGGATTAAAATAAGGGTCGGATGCGAAAAGTGGGTTATAATAAGCGTGTATGCACCTGGAGAAGAGAGGAGTGTAGAGGAGAGAGAGAGATTTTGGGAGATGTTAAGCGAATGTATAGGAACCTTTGAACCAAGTGAGAGAGTAATTGTAGTAGGGGACCTAAATGCTAAAGTAGAAGAAACGTAGAGAGGGTGTGGTAGGTAAGTTTGGGGTGCCAGGTGTAAATGAAAATGGGAGCCCTTTGATTGAACTTTGTATAGAAAGTGGTTTAGTTATAGGTAATACATATTTTAAGAAAAAGAGGATAAATAAGTATACAAGATATGATGTAGGGCGTAATGACAGTAGTTTGTTGGACAATGTATTGGTAGATAAAAGACTGTTGAGTAGACTTCAGGATGTACATGTTTATAGAGGGGCCACAGATATATCAGATCACTTTTTAGTTGTAGCTAAAGTGGGAGTAAAAGGTAGATGGGATACAAGGAAAATAGAAGCAGTAAGTAAGAGAGAGGTGAAGGTTTATAAACTTAAAGAGGAGGCAGTTAGGGTAAGATATAAACAACTATTGGAGGATAGATGGGCTAGTGAGAGTGTAGGCAATGGGGTCGAAGATGTATGGAGTAGGTTAAAGAATGTAGTGTTAGAGTGTTCAGCAGAAGTTTGTGGTTACAGGAAAGTGGGTGCGGGAGGGAAGAAGAGCGATTGGTGGAATGATGATGTAAAGAGAGTAGTAAGGGAGAAAAAGTTAGCATATGAGAGGTTTTTACAAAGTAGAAGTGATGCAAGGAGAAAAGAGTATATGAAGAAAAAAAGAGAGGTTAAGAGAGTGGTCAAGCAATGTTGAAAAAAGTTTTGGAGTGAGATTAATAAGTTGAGGAAGCCTAGGGAACAAATGGATTTGACAGTTAAAAATAGGAGAGGAGAGTTATTAAATGGAGTTAGAGGTATCAGGAAGATGGAGGGAATATTTTGAGGAGTTGTTAAATGTTGATGAAGACAGGGAAGCTGTGATTTCGTGTATAGGGCAAGGAGGAATAACATCTTGTAGGAGTGCAGAAGAGCCAGTTGTGAGTGTGGGGGAAGTTCGTGAGGCAGTGGGCAGAATGAAAGGGGGTAAGGCAGCTGGGATTAATGGGATATAGGCAGAAATGTTAAAAGCAGGCAGAGATATAGTTTTGGAGTGGTTGGTGCTATTATTTAATACATGTATAGAAGAGGGAAAGGTACCTAGGGACTGGCAGAGAGCATGTATTGTTCCTTTGTATAAAGGCAAAGGGGACAAAAGAGAGTGCAAAAATTATAGGGGAATAAGTCTGTTGAGTATACCAGGTAAAGTATATGGTAGAGTTATTATTGAAAGAATTAAGAGTAAGACAGATAGCAGAATAGCAGATGAACAAGGTGGCTTTAGGAAAGGTAGGGGGTGTGTAGACCAAGTGTTTGCAGTAAAACATATAGGTGAACAGTATTTGGATAAGGGTAAAGAGGTTTTTGTGGCATTTATAGATTTGGAAAAGGCGTATGACAGGGTGGATAGGGGGGGGCAATGTGGCAGGTGTATGGAATAGGAGGTAGGTTACTGAAAGCAGTGAAGAGCTTTTATGAGGATAGTGAGGCTCAGGTGAAGTCACCGTGGTTGTTCAATATATTTATAGATGGGGTTGTAAGAGAAGTGAATTTGAGGGTCTTGGCAAGAGGTGTGGGGTTAAAAGACAAAGAATCAAATACAAAGTGGGAGTTGTCACAGTTGCTTTTTGCTGATGACAATGTGCTTTTGGGAGATTCTGAAGAGAAGTTGCAGAGGTTGGTGGATGAATTTGGTAAGGTATGTAAAAGAAGAAAATTGAAAGTGAATATAGGAAAGAATAAGGTGATGAGGATAACAAAAAGATTAGGTGACGAAAGATTGGATATCAGATTGGAGGGAGAGAGTATGGAGGAGGTGAATGTATTCAGATATTTGGGAGTGGACATGTCAGCGGATGGGTCTATGAAGAGTGAGGTGAATCATAGAATTGATGAGGGGAAAAGGGTGAGTGGTGCACTTTGGAGTCTGTGGAGACAAAGAACTTTGTCCATGGAAGTTAAGAGGGGAATATATGAGAGTATAGTTATACCAACACTCTTATATGGGTGTGAAGCATGGGTGATGAATGTCGCAACGAGGAGAAGGCTGGATGCAGTGGAGATGTCATGTCTGAGGTCAATGTGTGGTGTGAATATAATGCAGAGAATTTGGAGTTTGGAAATTAGGAGGAGGTGCGGGATTACCAAAACTATTATCCAGAGGGCTGAGGAGGGGTTGTTGAGGTGGTTCGGACATGTAGAGAGAATGGAACGAAACAGAATGACCTCGAGTGTATAAATCTGTAGTGGAGGGAAGGCGGGGTAGGGGTCGGCCTAGGAAAGGTTGGAGGGAGGGGGTTAAAGAGGTTTTGTGTGCGAGGGCTTGGATTTCCAGCAAGCATGCGTGTGGTATTTGATAGGAGTGAATGGAGACAAATGGTTTTTAATACTTGACGTGCTGTTGGAGTGTGAGCAAAGTAACATTTATGAAGGGATTCAGGGAAACCGGCAGGCCGGACTTGAGTCCTGGAGATGGGAAGTACAGTGTCTGCACTCTGAAGGAGGGGTGTTAATGTTGCAGTTTTATAACTGTAGTGTAAAGCACCCCTCTGGCAAGACAGTGATGGAGTGAATGATGACGAAAGTTTTTCTTTTTCGGGCCACCCTGCCTTGGTGGGAATTGGCCGATGTGTTAATAATAAAAAAAATTGTTTTAAAGACTCTGGCCATCTCCCACCGAGGCAGGGTGACCCAAAAAGGAAGAAACACTTCCACCATCATTCACACTAAAGCTGTCTTGCCAGAGGTGCACAGATACAGCAGTTTACATGTCTCTTTAAACAGCAAATATTCCCACCTCTCCTTTTAGAACGCAGGCACTGTACTTCCCACCTCCAGGACTCAACTTTGCACCTGCACACATACACACACTCAGATGAATTACAGAGATGTTAGGAAGTATTTCTTCAGTCACAGAGTGGTCAGGAAGTGAAATAGTTTGGGAAGCGATATAGTGGAGGCAGGTTCCATACATAGCTTTAAGAAGAGGTATGATAAAGCTCATGGCGCAGGGAGAGTGACCCAGTAGTGGCCAGTGAAGAGGCGGGAACAGGAGCTATGACTCGACCCCTGAAACCACAACTAGGTGAGTACACACACACACATACATTCACATTCATTCATACATTCACATTCATTCATACATTCACATTCATTCATACATTCACAGTCATTCATACATTCACATTCATTCATACATTCACATTCATTCATACATTCACATTCATTCATACATACACATACACACACTTGTGCATGCACACATACAGACAGATTAATTGCAAGTATAAATGCCAGAGACAAAAATATATAACTTATCACAAGCAGATATACACGTTTGTGCTTAACATAGCTAGCGGGACAAGGTGACTAGATACAATAGCTGTTTCTAAACAAAACAATGGGCTTCCACAACCAAGTATTGACAGTAAACACGATGATCTTCTGAAGCTGACCTGACGCACTGCTTGGCACTTCCAAAACCGAGCTGAGGTCACTGAGAATGAGGTTTTGATTTCTAAATGCTGAGGTCACACAGGCATTGAAGAGTGATGTCACTGATAGTATTAATAGGGCCAGGGATGTCAATTTTGTATATCATAGGTCAAAATGAGCTAGCCAGGGATGTAAATTTTGTATACCATAAGTCAAAATAACTAGCAAGAGGTGTAATGGTGAGACCTTGGACAATATAACAGCAAGGAATAGTTTCTGACTCATTATCTATGATTTGGACTTTTACATACTGATGATTATTCAAATAAGTAAAAATCTAAGATTAAGAATTACTGAGAAAATAGTTTCAAGTATCAGAACTTGAAGCCTACAAGTTTTCAAAGTTACTTGAGCACAAGTTTTCTGTCAGTATATTCCATATGCTATATACTCATTTTGGCCACTCATAGGTGTAATTAAGATATCTATGCAAGCTAAAGCTATCAAAACTTGTTATGACTACAGTGGCAGAGTTTTCAAAAATGATTAAAAAAATCTAAAGATATAAAATTTTGACAATTGTTACAAAAGTGACAGGTCTAAAAAAACAAAACATGGACCAGGCGAGGATTGTATCCATGGCAATTAAGTCTATGGGTTCAGTCCCTACCCATTTTCTGGTTTGTCTGCAATCGCATTATAATTTCGTGAGTCGTGACAAGCCTACCAAGCAGGTGTTAAGACAGTAAATACAGAGCTAAGATCGCTTCAGCCAGTGCCTCCCTAAACCAGGAGACTGACCCTAAAACTTCTCTTTTAACAACACACTGTTTAAGTTTAACTGCTATATGCCCTCTGAATACACAGACACACTTCACTTAACCTACCTGGTTAATGACCGCGCGGACTTACGACCAGCTCTCCGACCAGTCGGTTGAAGTGGAAGATATTGAAGAATTAGTGGAATATGTTGAAGGAGACCTAACTAACAAAGATATAATAGAGTTGGAAGCGCAGCATCACTTGGAAGAGGAAGAAGACAAGGAAAGAATGGAAGAAGTACGGAACGGAACTCGGTTGTTAAGTGAGGAGCGCCTGTATATATCACTCATAATATTGGCTGTCAAATCACTCACAATATGATACACAAGATGTTCTTCAACATTCCATCTTGGTAAACTCCCGTCATCGCCTTCTCAAAGAAATCTACTTAAAAATAAAAAACCTCAGAATATATTACCTTGAAATTCATAATATTACTAAATACATATTTGATACAGTTATGTATAATACATAATGGTATCTATAAACATATATAATACTATTTTATACATTTAAACAACTTTTATGCCTGTGTCACTTTTATACATAAACATTAATGTTACTTTCACACACGACATTTGTGAGTCTCCATTAATCATATTCAATACATTTTTTAAAGACACATTTCTACTAAATATTGTATTATTAAAACTACTACTACTACTACATACTTACTTGTTACTTACACTTAAATATCTAGTAGTATTTAATTAAATAAATTCCGTAAGTGTTATATGCATTTTTTTTTGCCTCTGTAAATAAATAAAATCTTATTGGAGAATATTCACATTTCTTTGCAAATTCATGTACATGAAGACGTCTCTACAACTCAATTGTTCATTCAGATCCATGGCATCGTGTTCTTTCTGTGTTATTTTTCACAGAACTTCCACTTGTTCACCACACTGCCTCTTGTCTTGGTTTATTTACCATACTGCCTCTTGGTTTATTTACCATACTGCCTCTTGTCTTATTTTATTTACCATACAGCCTCTTGGTTTATTCACCATACTGCCTCTTGTCTTGATTTATTCACCATACTGCCTTTGTCTTGGTTTATTCACCATACTGCCTCTTGTCTTGGTTTATTCACCATACTGCCTCATCTCAGTTTACCTGAATCTCTCTGTTTCCTCTCCTCATTCAGGTCACACCTGCCTCACATGGCACTGGTCATCGGCCGTCTTCACAGGTCGGAGTTTCTCGGTCTCTGCAGGTCTGTAGGCATTGATGTCATACTTGTCCCTGTGGTACCTGCGCCAGTAGTGCAGGATGAGAGCTGCCACCAGCAGGAAGACCAGCACTAGTGGTACAATGATGAGGCACAGCTGTGTCCACTCCACTGGCAACGCTGATAACATTAGATTAGATTAGACTCTTTATTTTACCAAAATACAATGTTTGTACAGAGGTGAATGACATTTAGGTATGCATGCATGAAGCCCCTTAATATGCAGAGCATTTTGGGCAAACTTAAGATTAATAAGGCAATGATTAAATGAGTGTTTTTATATACTACAGTCCCTTAGGTACCTAGGTTGTAAATATAAATTTAGGAGTTAAACTGAATACAAGAGAATTGAATATTCTATTAGTACAGTTACATGCTATATGACTTTTTTTCAAGTTTGTTTTAAGAATTACAGGTTTGGTTATGATTATAGGTAATGAGGATTCTAGCATATTAAAATAATGTGGACACAATCAATGTTTTAATGTTTGTGAGGATTACAGATATTGAGAATAAGAATATACTCTTTTCCATATGTTTGTGGCAATGAGAAAATAGATATACAGTTTTCACATATTTAGCTGATTGGTGGGATATGTTAGAGAGAGACGGTGTTTTTTAATGGTAGTTTTGAAGACGCTGGCAGATAGTGAGGCTCTGGAGATTTCAAACAGAGTTCCAGAGTTTGGGCCCTTTAATGTATGTTGAATTTTACAGACTTTTAGATGGGTATGGAGTATGTCATAGAGATTTTTGTATCTAGTATTATGTCTATAGGTCCTGTTGCAACTATCAAGTGCTTCAAGTCAGGATTAATATTAGAATTTATTGTTCTATATATGTAGGATTCACAATAGTAAGAGTGAAGGTTTTGTACAGTGAGTAGATTTAGGCCTTTGAAGAGTGGGGGGGAGGGTTGTGTGGCAGTGGACTGTGTGGTCATTCATACTGCGGCTTGAGGTGATTTGCTGTTATGGATCCCCAGGCACATATAGCATAGGTGAGGTAGGGGTAGATTAGTGAATAGTATAGTGTAAGTAGTGCTGTTTGTGGTACATAATAACATATCTTTGAGAGGATGCCAACTCTTTTGGATACTTTTTTTGGTTATATGTTGGATATAGGTGTTGAATTTCAAGTTGCTGTCAAGGTGCAGACCCAGAAATTTTCCCTCATTATGTTTAGCAATAAGAGTGTTATTAATCATAACGTTTAGTTGCATCTGTGTTCTTTTACCTAACACATAGAAGGAAAAAGTTAAAAAAAGTAAATTAGAGTAAGTCCTCAACTTACAAACACATTGAGAACCTTCTGTATTTTGTATATCATTGTTGTGTATAATATCATTATTATATATTATTATACACAATTCAGGTCCCCAATGTGTTTGTAAGTCGGAGAACTTACTGTACAATACGGACTTACTCTGCACGGCGCTCTTGGTTGTGCCATCGCTGGCGCCTTCACTGGACGCTCGGCGATGGGTGAGGTCATCGGGAGTCGTGTCCGAGTGGTAGTGTGTGGCCGGGAGGTGGTCGATAGGCTCCCAGGATATGCTCTGCTCTTCGTTGTGGCTGGATCGGCCGTCGGTTGCCAAGTCTGAGGAACGGACGTAGCATAAGTTGTGGTGTGGATACCAATGGCATACTACTGACAGCAGTAAAGAAACAATTAACATTGTAGAACACTACTTTCACCAGGACAGTATTTTGCTCTGTGTAGAGCTTTATCAAGTCATGTTTCACTCTGTGTAGAGCTTTATCAAGTCACAACTCGATAAAGCTCTACAAAAACCCAAACACTGTCCCCAAAAAACACTGTTCTAAATTGCATCTTTTTCCCCACTAAATTGTGGCTTTAAAAATCAAGAACTTTATATTGTAATTTGTGCAACAAAATTTGCAACATCGCCGCAATTACCATCACCGTGAGTACGTTATCTTGGCAACATTTCGATGAAACTCTGATGAATATAGCACAAACAGAACTGATGAATATAACCAGACATCTTGATACATAACTGATAGTTTAAATATGAAAAAAAACTATTTATGTTACCATTTTAGGATATACACACACGTGCATGCAGGAGCCAAGAGCTATGATCCGACCCCTGCAACCACATATAGGTGAGTACACACAGTAAAGCCTTAGTTTTTTGTAGATAAATATGGAAAACGTAAGTACAGAATAATTTTGCACGGCAGTTTGAATCCTACAAATCTGCTCATTATTAAGTGACAGGACACAAGTGCAACCAATGCGACATTTTATTGTGGCAACATTTTGCTCTCCCGGAGCTTCAAGGAGCCACTACATAGCTCCTGGAGGTCAAAACGTTCCCACAATGAAATGTCACATTAGTTGCACGTGTTCTTTTGCATAATATATTGTGGGTAGTTCTGTCATTATTACCCATCGAATCATTTTTACTATCTTGTATACAATGGAATAATACAACAGTGCTCAAGTGTATAAAACTGTAGCTTCACTTGTATATTGTTACTAGAACTGATACAGTGGTACCTCGAGTTACGATGGTCCCCAAAATCGCCCTTTTATGTAAGTTTATTATTTTAAATGCTTTTGTAGGTATATTTTTGGGGGTGTAAAAGGACTAGTCTATTTTACATTATTCCTTATGGGGATAAATTTGTTTGGTAATGGCACTTGAAAAGCATTCTCGAACGAAAAAATATCGTAACTCGAGGTACCACTGTAGTTGTTTATACAGGGTATTTTTATATATTACCACAACTGATAGTTGTTTCTACAGGGTATTTTTATATATTACCACAACTCATAGATGTTTATACAGGGTATTTTTATATATTACCACAACTCACAGTTGTTTATACAGGGTATTTTTATATATTACCACAACTCATAGTTGTTTATACAGGGTATTTCTGTATTTCCATTACCTCATGCTGTACTTACAAGCAGTATCACCTTCTCAGCCATGCATTTTTTTTTTAAGCATTCGTAGTTTTAGTCTTAAGTCTGCTGGAGATTCCATGCATTCACTGGACTTTTCATTACATCATAACGATTGTGAATAAATTTCTTTGGAAATCGAGTATCTGTGTTGTGAGGAGAGTGAGTCCAGAATGAGGAGTGATACAGTGGCTCAGGGGACATGAGGATTCTAGAGTCCCTGTATCACATCTCACCATACCTAACTTCACAAGACTTTGAAAAAGCAATAAATGATATGCCCATGTACTCTGCCCAAGGCCCGGACTTGTGGAACTCTGTGTTCATCAAAAACTGCAACAAACCCCTTTCACGTGCCTTAAGTATTATAGGAGAAGGAACATGGACACAGGGGTCATCCCACAGTCTCTGAAAACAGTAGATATTGCCCCACTACAAAGGTGGCAGTACAGCAATTGCAAAGAATTACAGACCAATAGCACTAACATCTCACATAATAAAAATCTTTGAAATGGTTCTAAGAAGTAAGACTGTCACTCACTTAGATACCCATCAGTTGCACAACCCAAGGCAGCATGGGTTTAGGGCAGGTCACTCCTGCCTTTCACAACTACTTGGATGCTCTGGAGGACAAATAAAATGCAAATATAACATACACAGACTTTGCGAAAGCCTTCGACAAGTGCGACCATGGTGTAATAGCGCACAAAATGCATGATGAAGAAAAAATGGGTAGATGGATCTATAACATCCTAAAAAACAACACAAAGAGCAATAGTAAACAGTAAAGTCAGAGCCAGTTACATTGAAAAGCTCTGTTCCACAGGTACAGTACTCACTTCTATCCTGTTCCTCATCCTCATATCTGACAAAGACAGAGAGTAAGCTACAGCACCGTATCCTCCTTTGCGGATGACACCCGAATTTGCATGACAGTGTCACCCATCAAAGACACTGCAAATCTCCAAGCACATATCAACCAAATCTTTAAATGGGCCACAGAAAACAATATGAAGTTCAATGAAGACAAATTTCAATTACTCCGCTATGGAAAACTCAAGGAAATAAAAACTGTATCGGTGTATAAAACAAATTCCAACAACACAATAGAGCGAAAAACTAATGTGAAGCACCTGGGAGTGATAATGTCAGAGGATCTCACTTTCAGAGATCACAACAATGTACCTACCACATCTGCTAGGAAGATGATAGGATGGATAATGAGAACCTTCAAAACTAGAGATGCCAAGCCCATGATGATTCTCTTCAAATAGCTTGTTCTCTCTAGGCTGGAATACTGCTATACACTAATGGCCACTTTCAAGGCAGGCAAAATTGCAGACCTTGAGAATATAGAGATAACTTTCACGGCACATATAAGTACAATAAAGCACCTAAATTACTGGGAATAGTTGAAGTCCCTTGATTTGTACTCCCTGGAATGCAGGCAAGAAAGATACATAATAATATAGTCCTATACCTACTAGTTCACAAAAATCACTCCCTATGAAAGCAAAAGACTTGGCAGGTGGTGCAACATTTCCTTAGTGAAAAGCAGAGGCGCACGAGTATGCTAAGAGACAACACAATAAGTGTCAGGGGCCCAAGATTGTTCATCTGCCTCCCAGAATACATATGGTGAAATACCAATAGACCCCTGGTTGTCTTCAAGACCCCTGGCTGTCTTCAAGACCCCTGGCTGTCTACAAGAGAGAACTGGACAGGTACCTAAAGACAGTATCTGACCAGCTGGGTTGTGGTTTGCAAGTTGGTTTACGTGTGACCAGCAGTAACAGCCTGGTTGATCAGACCCTGATCCACCACGAGGCCTAGTCATGTGCAACACCTGGGTAACTTTATCGTGGGAATGTTTCAACAACCAGCAAATTCATCAATGCAATACAGAGACTAAATAACAAAAAAGGCACAATACCGTGACTGGAATAATACACACACAACCCGCACATAGAAAAGAGGAGCTTACAACGACGTTTCGGTCCGACTTGGACCATTTACAAAGTCACCCTAAACATCACGACTTCTGATCCTAACTGTTTAATGTTCTTTTCTCCCAATAAATATGCACCATATTGTGTTAGTTTTAAACTAATATTGTCAGTCCTAGAGACGAGAGAAAACTTCATTTAGAGGCAAGCACAAACCGTAACACTCCAGCATGCAATATTAATGGAGAAAAAGATACTTAAGCTGCGGAGAAACCATTATCACAATTATAATGCTTCTTTCGGGACTGCACATTATCGACCAAGCCCTCGATTTAATGGACTACTAGAGGTGGGAATATTTTCTGTTTGGAGAATCATCTAAAATGTCGTATCTGCACGCCTCTGGCATGACAGCGATAGCATGAATGATGGTGAAAGTGTTTCTTTTTTGGGTCCCCCTGCCTTGGTGGGAGATAGCCAGTGTGTTAAATAATAATATTAATAATTCTACATGGGGAAGTGGAACAGAATTCTTCTTCCGTAAGCCATGTGTGTCGTAAGAGTTGACTGAAATACTGGGAGCAAGGGGCTAGTAACCCCATCTCCTGTATACATTACTAAATTTAAGAAGAAAAACTTTCGTTTTTCTTTTTAGGTCACCCAGCCTCAGTGGGAGACAGCCAGTTCATTAAAAAAATAATAATAATCAAGTTGAGTGCTAAACCCAAGAGGGGTCACATAGCACTGCTGCGGTAGAGATAAGATTGTTTCACTGTCGAAGTAACGATAATAAACAATTCAATAGTTAGCGTGCTTTATCCACATTTTACGAATTGACTGGCTCTGTGGTGAAGACCTGGTGTATAATACAATACCAGCAAGTTGCGGTTGACCCACAAAATCATAATTACGCGAGTGCAAATAAATCACGGAACCGGCAAATTTTTTAAGTGCTGCTAGTCTGCCTGAGATGCATTGCATGCTAGTGCCTTTATTTTGTGCCTAACAATATTTTATTACATGTAAACTACATTTTGAATACTGCAGAAAAGAAATAAATTTATTATTATTTTTTATTACATATTATTATTATTATTTTTATTATTATTATTATTATTGTTGTTGTTGTTGATGTTCCAGTCACAAAACAGGAAGTTTTCAACTTACGAACACATTTGGGACCTGTATTGTATATAATAATGATATTATACACAATAATTATATAATAATGATATTATACAAAATACAGAAGATTCTCAACGTGTCTGTAAGTCAATTGCTAACTGTATTGCGCTTTTTTTATTCTTCATTGCAACTCAAATGAGAGTTAAATGAATTGAATTTGTGGACTGTGTCCCGCATTTCCAAAATCTTAAATCAAGGTGGATGAAGCATTACAGCAGTGACAAACAGTTTCCACGGCAACAGTGTTCTTCTCCGCACCCGTCGACTTGTACCATCACGGTCCTTATTAATCTATGTTTTAAGGGTTAGTTTTCAATTCCTTCAACACTGCAAACAAGATGTGCTGTATGTTGCATAGAGATGAGTGCAAAGCTTGGGAAAGATCAGAGTACAATGCTTGGAAAAGATCAGAGTACAAAGCTTGGAAAAGATCAGAGTACAAAACTTGGGAAAGATCAGAGTACAAAGCTTGGAAAAGATCAGAGTACAAAGCTTGGAAAAGATCAGAGTACAAAAGCTTGGAAAGATCAGAGTACAAAGCTTGGAAAAGATTAGAGTACAAAGCTTGGGAAAGATCAGAGTACAAAGCTTGGAAAAGATCAGAGTACAAAGCTTGAAGAAAAGAACACAAAGCTTGGAAAATGATAGAGTAGAAAGCTTAAGTGAGAAATAAGCATGAAGTACAATGTGTCTAAGAGAACAAAGAAGAGTACAAAGAGTACATAAAGGAAGAGAGATAAGTACAGTATGTACATGGCAATAGAAGAGTACCAGAAACTAGGAAAAAGACAGGAGACAAGCAAAGTGTACAGGAGGCAGGAAAATGTACAGAAGACAAGTGTACAGGAGCCAGGAAAGTGTACAAGAGACAAGAAAAAGTGTCTAGGAAAACAAGTGTACAGGAATATAAGTAACAAGTGCAAATGGGCAAGAAACACTTTGCACGCTACAAAGGTTGCAACACCTGTGCAAGGCGGGCAGCACGGGTGTGCCGCCCGACGCAGCACGGCCGAGTCGTCCTGGCCGCCGTTGCAGGGCGGCAGGGGACACTGGGTTATGTTACACTGGGTGTAGCCGGGAGCGATGCAGCTGCACGATATGCAGGGTCCTTGTGCCCACCTGACCCCGACCGGGTGTGTCCTGCGGCCATCGCTACACCCGGTCACACCTGTCGTGACACTGGGACATGTAGAAATGCTGGCCTTGTCGTAGACAAGGCCGGGGGGCCGCTGACCCCAGAACACCCTCCTGGTATACACATGGTATACCAACTGCTATCCATCATACCACTTGTATTACAGTATACAGTAAGTCTATAACTTACAAAGAAATTATATACATGTACCTTGTTCTCAACTTACAAAGAAATTATGTACCTTGTTCTCAACTTACAAAGAAATTATGTACCTTGTTCTCAAGTTATAAAGAAATTATGTACATACCTAGTTCTCAAGTTACAAACAAATTGTGTACAGTGGACCCCCGCCTAACGAGCATCCCGAAAATCGTAAGTATAATATTGTAAGTGCTTGTGGAAGTGTATTTTTGGGGGTCTGAAATAGACTAACCTACGTGACATTATTTCTTAAGGAAGTAAATTCGTTCGGTAATGGCACTTGAGCAGGCTTCTGGAATGAATTTTGCTCGTTAGGCGGGGGTCTACTGTACCTAGTTCCATGTTAACTGTACATGTTAGCTTATGGTGATGTTTCAGTCGATCCTGGACCACTGTTCAGTCAGAGCTGACTCAACAGTCATCCACAATCGACTGAAACAAAGTCAAAAATTTTCTTTCCTAAATGCTGGTCATTAGTGAATTCTTACTCTTATAATAGCCATCTGTACCTCAACTTTTTTCCTTGAAAACTGTTCATTAGTCAAATACCTGGTGATTATACCATACCTGTGTTTTGATGTGTATTAATATTGACTAGGCTTATATTACTAGAAATATAAATAAATATTATATAGCTTGGTGATCCTATTCAGTACATAGACTAGTTTATGTAAGATAATTTACAGACCTAAAGCAAAGGTCACAATGCTACAGATTCCCCCCCAAAAAAAATGAAATGGAGGTGTTCCTTGACTCATGATGGGGTTATGTTCTGATGAACTCGTCGTAAGTATAAATATTGTAAGTCAAATATGAATACAGTGGTACCTCGAGTTACGAGCTTAATTCGTTTCAGAAGGCTGTTTGAGTGCTGATACCAAACAAATTTGTTCCCATAAGAAATAATGTAAATTAGATTAATCTGTTTCAGACCCCCAAAATTACACTTACAAAAGCACTTACAAAGAATGTAGTGTTAGAGGGTTCAGCAGAAGTTTGTGGTTACAGGAAAGTGGGTGCGGGAGGGAAGAAGAGCGATTGGTGGAATGATGATGTAAAGAGAGTAGTAAGGGAGAAAAAGTTAGCATATGAGAGGTTTTTACAAAGTAGAAGTGATGCAAGGAGGGAAGAGTATATGAAGAAAAAAAGAGAGGTTAAGAGAGTGGTCAAGCAATGTAAAAAGAGAGCAAATGAGAGAATGGGTGAGATGTTATCAACAAATTTTGTTGAAAATAAGAAAAAGTTTTGGAGTGAGATTAATAAGTTGAGGAAGCCTAGGGAACAAATGGATTTGACAGTTAAAAATAGGAGAGGAGAGTTATTAAATGGAGAGTTAGAGGTATCGGGAAGATGGAGGAATATTTTGAGGAGTTGTTAAATGTTGATGAAGACAGGAAGCTGTGATTTCGTGTATAGGGCAAGGAGGAATAACATCTTGTAGGAGTGCGGAAGAGCCAGTTGTGAGTGTGGGGAAAGTTCGTGAGGCAGTGGGTAGAATGAAAGGGGGTAAGGCAGCTGGGATTGATGGTCTAAAGGTAGAAATGTTAAAAGCAGGCGGAGATATAGTTTTGGAGTGGTTGGTGCTATTATTTAATACATGTATGGAAGAGGGTAAGGTACCTAGGGACTGGCACAGAGCGTGTATTGTTCCTTTGTATAAAGGCAAAGGGGACAAAAGAGAGTGCAAAAATTATAGGGGAATAAGTCTATTGAGTATACCAGGTAAAGTGTATGGTAGAGTTATTATTGAAAGAATTAAGAGTAAGACGGAGAGCAGAATAGCAGATGAACAAGGTGGCTTCAGGAAAGGTAGGGGGTGTGTAGACCAAGTGTTTGCAGTAAAACATATAAGTGAACAGTATTTGGATAAGGGTAAAGAGGTTTTTGTGGCATTTATGGATTTGGAAAAGGCGTATGATAGGTTGGATAGGGGGGCAATGTGGCAGATGTTGCAGGTGTATGGAATAGGAGGTAGGTTACTGAAAGCAGTGAAGAGCTTTTATGAGGATAGTGAGGCTCTGGTTAGAGTGTGTAGGAGAGGGGGAGATTATTTCTCGGTAAAATTAGGCCTTAGACAGGGATGTGTGATGTCACCGTGGTTGTTCAATATATTTATAGATGGGGTTGTAAGAGAAGTGAATGCGAGGGTCTTGGCAAGAGGTGTGGGGTTAAAAGACAAAGAATCAAATACAAAGTGGGAGTTGTCACAGTTGCTTTTTGCTGATGACACTGCTTTTGGGAGATTCTGAAGAGAAGTTGCAGAGGTTGGTGGATGAATTTGGTAAGGTATGTAAAAGAAGAAAATTGAAAGTGAATATAGGAAAGAGTAAGGTGATGAGGATAACAAAAAGATTAGGTGATGAAAGATTGGATATCAGATTGGAGGGAGAGAGTATGGAGGAGGTGAATGTATTCAAATATTTGGGAGTGGACATGTCAGCAGATGGGTCTATGAAGGATGAGGTGAATCATAGAACTGATGAGGGGGAAAAGGGTGAGTGGTGCGCACTTCGGAGTCTGTGGAGACAAAGAACTTTGTCCATGGAAGTTAAGAGGGGAATGTATGAGAGTATAGTTATACCAACACTCTTATATGGGTGTGAAGCATGGGTGATGAATGTCGCAACGAGGAGAAGGCTGGAGGCAGTGGAGATGTCATGTCTGAGGTCAATGTGTGGTGTGAATATAATGCAGAGAATTCGGAGTTTGGAAATTAGGAGGAGGTGCGGGATTACCAAAACTATTATCCAGAGGGCTGAGGAGTTGTTGAGGTGGTTCGGACATGTAGAGAGAATGGAACGAAACAGAATGACCTCGAGTGTATAAATCTGTAGTGGAGGGAAGGCGGGGTAGGGGTCAGCCTAGGAAAGGTTGGAGGGAGGGGTAAAAGAGGTTTTGTGTGCAAGGGCTTGATTTCCAGCAAGCATGCGTGTGCGTATTTGATAGGAGTGAATGGAGACAAATGGTTTTTAATACTTGACGTGCTGTTGGAGTGTGAGCAAAGTAACATTTATGAAGGGATTCAGGGAAACCGGCAGGCCGGACTTGAGTCCTGGAGATAGGAAGTACAGTGTCTGCACTCTGAAGGAGGGGTGTTAATGTTGCAGTTTTATAACTGTAGTGTAAAGCACCCCTCTGGCAAGACAGTGATGGAGTGAATGATGATGAAAGTTTTTCTTTTTCGGGCCACCCTGCCTTGGTGGGAATCGGCCGATGTGTTAATAAAAAAAAAAAAAGCACTTACAGAAATACACTTACATAATTGTTCGAGTTGGGAGCTGCTCGTAAGTCGAGGTACCACTACGTATATGATAAGTAAATAAATAAATGCTTTCACCAAGTGAGTAAATAAATAAATAATTACTAAATACCAGTACTGAAAAGTAAATAAATGAATATAAGTTTATCCTATCAATAAATGTAGAGTAGGATCCCCGTATCCGCATGTCCAGTATCCATGGTTTACCGTGGCCTAAAAATAACCCTTACTCTTTGTTTAACCCTTAAACGGTCCACACGTATATTTACGTTAGCACTGCTACTGCCCCAAACGTATATATACGTTTTTTTTTTACATGCTTTCTTATGGGGAAAATCAAGGTCGGGGCAGTAGCAGTGCTAACGTAAATATACGTTTGGAAAGTTTAAGGGTTAATAATGGACTCAAGTACAAAAATAGTGATGATGGAAGTTCTACAAAGTAAAGGAAGCTGTGAAGTGCTTCCCATCAGTGAAAAAGTAATAATTATCTACTTATTGTGCATAATTTATCAATTAAACTTTATAACAGGAATGTATAAGACTTGTATATAGGATTTCCTACTATCTGCAGTTTCAGTATCCACGGCAGGTCCTTGTAACATATTCCCTGTTGATACAGAGGTCCTACTGTACAGTACAACGGTGATATTTTGACTTTATCGCACCATCACAAAGTCAAATTATCATAAGTTGAACCATCATAAAACAATGAGCATCTGTAATTAATCTACAATTTTTTTGCTGTTTATTTTCTGATCCGTGAATAAGGCAGAATCTTCTGCACACGAACATTGCCAAGTGACTGACGCCAGGCAGGTACTCACGCGTGGTGTTGCAGGGAGGCTCCGTCTGAGACGTTACATACACATCACCACTTGCACCCATGCCGTCCTCGACCACGAAGTCATCGTCGTGTGAAGCTGTGAAGACGGCCAGCTTGGGGCTCTGGCAGCGACACATGCGACAGCCACGGTGGTCTTGCACCAGCCCCCCAGGACACTGCAGGTGGCACTGCCGGATGCTTGGACACTTGTGGCACTTGCACGTACGGCATCCCCGCACCTCATCCACCTGTGCATACAGTAGTTAGTTAAGAAAACTTTCATAATAATAATATTAATATTTATTTCTACAAGTACACGATACAACTTATACAGACCATAGCTAACACCAATGACTCATGGACAGCAGGTGTCTTAAGAAAACACACCCCAATGTTTCCACCCATACCGGGGATTGAACCCCGAGAAGCTAGACACTCAGGGAAGCCATAGGCTAAGGAAGACGTAGCCGCTAAGGAAATCTTTCAACTGAGAAAATTTTGCAGATTGAGTACTCTCACACCTTTGCCTCTGATATACCTTTGATGAGCTGCAAGAGTTTTTCTACTCCTGGAGCCTGGCCATGGGCCAGGCTCATCTGGTGCTTGCCTGGTCATCCAGGCTGTTACTGCTGGTGGTGGCTTGCTGCCCCACATATCCATCACAGCCTGGTTGATCTGGCTTAGTGGGAACAGGAAAATATACTTCATTCAGTATATGTACTATCTTAGAGTATGAGATAGCTGTGACCCGAAAAAGAAAAAAAACTTTCATCATCACTCACTCCATCACTGTCTTCCCAGAGGCGTGCAGACACTACAGTTAAAAAACTGCAACATATTTCCTTCAGTACAGTGCAGGCACTGTACTTTCCACCTCCAGGACTCAAGTCTGGATAACCAGCTTCTTTAAATCCTTTCATAAATGTTACTTTGCTCACACTCCAACAGTACATCAAGTCATAAAAACCATTTGCCTCCACTCACTCCTATCTAACAAGCTCATGCACACTTGCTCGACTTCCAAGCCCTTCAAATTATTTTATTATTATTATTATCATATTCACTTGGAAGCAGTGAATCACTGGTAGTCAAACATTTGCCGCCTTATGGGTGTAATCCAGTTTGACCTGAGGAAACAGAGGGCAGCTCTATTTCCTTGGGAAAGGGAAACCAGATGATTTAGCTAAGCATCTTCTCTCTGCCTTCCATTTTTTCACTATCTTTTTATAGAGAAATTTAAATACCAAAAGCGAGAAGTGGATATATAAGTGGTGAGAGAGCAGTGACAGTGGGAAAGTGTCCGTGTGGCAACACACAAGAACTTAACTAGTGAATAAATGCTAGTTTGTTTGTAGGTCTTCATACACCTGTCCAACGTGCATGATGTAATTCCTGCACACTTGCTTCCCACAGCTACAAGCAGAGACGGTTTAAAATTTTGTAGTCCCCTGGGCTACGGGTACTGTCTGGCCCCTGGGCTACATGTACTGTGAGGCCCCTGGGCTATAGGTACTGTGAGGCCCCTGGGCTACAGGTACTGTGAGGCCCTTGGGCTACAGGTACTGTGAGGTCCCTGGACTACAGGTACTGTGAAGCCCCTGGGCTACAGGTACTGTGAGGCCCCTGGGCTATAGGTACTGTGAGGGCCCCTGGGCTACAGGTACTGTGAGGGCCCTGGGCTACAGGTACTGTGAGGTCCCTGGAGTACTACGCAGGTGACTGTGGAGGGCCCCTGGGCTAGTACAGGCTACTGTGAGGGGCCCCCTGGGCTACAGGTACTGTGAGGCCCTGGGCTACAGGTACTGTGAGGGGCCCTGGGCTGGGCAGGTACTGTGAGGGCCCTGGGCTCAGGACTGAGGCCCTGGGCTACTGGTACTGTGAGGGCCCCTGGGCTATAGGTACTGTGAGGGCCCCTGGGCTACAGGTACTGTGAGGTCCCTGGGCTACAGGTACTGTCAGGCCCTTGGGCTACAGGTACTGTGAGGGCCCCTGGGCTACAGGTACTGTCAGGCCCCTGGGCTACAGGTACTGAGGCCCCTGGGCTACAGGTACTGTGATTGCCCCTGGGCTACAGGTATTGTGATTGCCCCTGGGCTACAGGTACTGTGAGGGCCCCAGGGATACAGGTACTGTGAGGGCCCCTGGGCTATAGGTACTGTGAGGGCCCCAGTTATATTTTCAAAAGAAAAAAAAGGTTAAAGAAATATTAAATTTATTTTTACAAGGCTAACCACAATTAAAATTCAAACATTCATTTTGCGTAATTTCTTGGAAACAAATTTCTCCAATACATCAGTAAATTGTAAGTTGTTGAGAACATCGCTGGAGGACCTCCAGCTGGTGGAGGTCCCCTGGGCTGCAGCCCCTGAAGCCCGTGCCTTTATCCAGCCCTGGCTACAAGTGTTGCGTACCTTGTACCCGTGTGGACAAGACTTTCTGCAAGGTGGAGCGCAAAAGTCCGCTGATATGGGATGGTGCGTCTCGTTCTCCCAGTTGTCCCTGTCGTTTTTCTTCTCGTCATCCCGGGAGCCTGAAAAAAAACACGTCAGTTACGGGTTCATATCATGGAGAAGTGCTAAACCCTCAGGGGTAATACATTAAGGGATGGCAGGCAATATAATTTGATTTGAAGGAGGGATGGGGGCCCCAATTCCTTGGATCCCAAGCCCTTCACCAGCATTCAAGACATCCCCACATGACAGGCACAGGTCTTGAAGTCTGTGAATGGTGGTGACAATTTTCTCGTCACAATGATCTACGGGTTTAGCGCTCCCCCTTGATTATAATAAAATAATAATAAAACAATGATAACACTGTCGTGTGTGCGAACGATAACACAATATCAAGACTTACAAACATTTTGACTTATTTTCACATTTATAAATAATAGCGACTACATAACTATAATAAAAATTATTGTCACACTCTTGCGAGTGTGACAATAACGTTGAAGATAATACTAGAACATAATACTACTAGATATAATACAAAGAGATGATATTAGAGTTTGTATGAGGGTGGTATTCAAATCTTCAAGAAAATATAAACCAAGTCTTTCAGTGGGCCACAGAAAACAGTGAGATGTTCAATAAAGTCAATTTTCAGGTACGTAGTAATCTTTTATGGAAAAACTCAAGAATTAAAATCTGGATGAGAGTAAATTATAATTCAGAAGATCTTACATTCAAGGATCACACCAGAAAACTGATACATAGTTTCAATAACTAGAACCTTCAATATAACAGATACCAAGCAAGTGTAGTTTCAATAACTAGAACCTACAATATAACAGATACCAAGCTAGTGATAATGTTGTGTAAGTTACTCATTCTCTCTAGGCTGGAATACTGCTGCATATTCACAACCCTTTCCAAGGCAGGAGAAACTGCAGTACTGGAGAATATATAGAGAACCTTCAATTCCCATATAAATTCAGTCAAGGATCAAGAATATAGGGAATGCCTAGAGTCCCTTGAACCAGGGCTGTGGAGTCGACACATATAACCTCCTACTCCAGTAACCCAAGAATTACTTTCGATTCCGGCTCTGACTCCTTTAACCGGTGTATGGGGAATCCATCACTTTAGTTTCCTCAGTAAAAATATCTGGGAATTCCCTTTTACCCATGCATGTCAGGAGAACTGATAGGGAACAGTGTAGTAAAGAAAGCGAATGCCAGACTGAAGTTCCTCTACGGACAAGCACAGTGTCTACCTACTGAGGCTCACAGGACCCTATGTCTAGCCCTTATACGCTTGCTCTTCATGGTACTCTGCCTTGACAAAAAACTGAAAGATAAACTGCAAATCACCCAGAACAAAATGGTAAGATTAATCCTGGACCTTGGTCCAAGAGAACATGTAGGCCAGGATGAATTACAACAATTGGATATGCTGAATATTGAAGACAGAGTAAAACAACTGAAGTTAAATCAAGTTTATAAAATTGCTCACAAACAGTGTCCAGAATATCTTGCTGCCAATTTTGTCAAGGCTGAGAACCGAAGCAGTCATAGTACTAGGGGGAGAGAGCACAACTTTGTAGTAGCCACAGTCAGTGGCCAGGCTTCAAACACCTTTTATTGTACAGCAATAAAGGTATGGAACAGACTGCCTGCACATGTCAAAGCCAGTCATAGCATGAGCCAGTTCAAGAAGAGAGCCAAAAGGTACCTAATGAATGTAGCGACAGAAAGGGAGGAGAATGATTTTCTATTTTTTTAGCTAACACACATGTAAATGTAAATAACTCTTTTTACCTTATTCCTAGTAGATATCCTTTATAGTATAATACATATCTCCTACAGTGTATAATAAGGTATTAAAAGGACCCCAATGGAAATAAGTCACTGTCTGACTTGACTTTTTTGGGTTATCCTGGGTTCTCTACACATATGCTGCTATGTATGATAATCTATGTAACTGTATTTGTGTGTACCTGAATAAACTTACTTACTTACTAACTACATTTTTTCCAACTCCAGTATCCCAAGAATTGCTTTCGATTCCGACTCCTTTAACTACATTTTTCCAACTCCAGTAACCCAAGAATTGCTTTCGATTCCGACTCCTTTAATTACATTTTATGAACTTCAGTAACCCAAGAATTGCTTTCAATTCCGACTCCTTTAACTACATTTTACCAACTCCAGTAACCCAAGAATTGCTTTCGATTCCGACTCCTTTAACTACATTTTACCAACTCCAGTAACCCAAGAATTGCTTTCGATTCCGACTCCTTTAACTACATTTTACCAACTCCAGTAACCCAAGAATTGCTTTCGATTCCGACTCCTTTAACTACATTTTACCAACTCCAGTAACCCAAGAATTGCATTCGATTCTGACTCCGACTCCTTTAATTACATTTTTCCAACTCCAGTAACTCAAGAATTGCTTCCAACTCCGACTCCACAGCCCTGCCTTGAACTGTGCTCTGTGAAATGTAGGCAAGAAAAACTACTCATAATTGACACCAACCATGCCGGTGAGAGATTTGTCCGCAGGAACTTACATCTGTAGGGAGTGGGGCCCATGCTAGCCTTCCTAGTGTGTAGAGATATATACACCGAGTTGGAGGAACCTTATTAGGCCGGCATGGTACAGTGGACAACACACTGGCCTGATAGTTTTGCCACCAGCTTGGCATGAGTTCCAACCCCATGACATTCAGAGTTGATTTATCAAGCTATTTTGGATATTTTCATCAATCTATCTTCTACTACTACAACTACTATTACTATTATCACCACCACCATTATTATCATTACTACTGCCACCACCAATACCACTGTACTACTACTACTACTACTACCACCAATACTACTGTAGTACTATTACTTCTACTAACACTACTACCACCACCACTACTGCCACCATGGAGCTGAACTTTTCTCCAGGCTGAGGGACTGACCCCCTCAAATACTTTTTCTCCAAGGTTGATGGACTGACTACATCGTCTTTATTTCATTACTACCTTTGTATTTGACCGAATAAGCCTACTGTGTAGATGAAATGTTTCATCAGTAAAGATACCCAACTGCTAATAATGGCGGAGCAGCAGTGAAAACACCAAACATAATGAACGCTGGCTCAACTGCAAGCCTACATAAACATGGAACACCAAGAATGGATGCTGTATATGTGAGGCCCTGCTGTAATGTGAATCATTCTCAAGTCTCCCACCTGCCCCCTCCGGGTCATGGAGGATCTTGTAGTAGTCATCAGGGAGTCGTCCCGAGCCCTCCTGCAGGTCGACCTCCTCGTCGTCAGCCAGCGGGGGTCGACCTGAGGGCCGGGTCATCCGCCCCTCCGTCAGTCCATCTGTTGGCACGGTGCAGACTCGCGTTAATAATAATAATGATGATGGAGAATGCATGCTCGCCGGCATAAGCATGCATTCTCAGTTAACCAAAATACATTGTAGTGGCAAAATGGTAGTACAGAATTGTGTGAAGACAGACACACACACACACACATGCTGTGGTTCATATGTCAGTTTACGTGTGGCCAGCAGTAACAGCCTGGTTGATCAGGCCCTGATCCACCACAGGGCCTGGTCACAGACCAGGCTTCGGGGATATTGACCCCCGAAACCCTCTCCAGGTATACACACACACACACAGGATCAACACGTCGAGAAGAGAGGGACAGGGAGCCAAGACTCAACCCCTGCAAATCACACACAGCAGAGTGCATCTACGTCAGGTTTAGGTCACCTTCGTTTTACGAAAGAAAAAAACAAAGTTTTCCCCCAGCGGGCCAAAATACGTCTCCACTACACAACTCACTTATCGTTAGAGAATCAAATACCGTACTAACCTATCAGTGAGCTGGAAAGACCTCAAGTGTAACTAATGTTTTGAGAAGAAACTGTCTAGTATAGGCCAGTAGGAGATTGAGACACTTGTGCAACATTTGGGGATCTTTATTGAGGTAACGTTTCATCAGCCAGTGGCTTCTTCAGTCCGATACAAAGAATACAAGAGGAGGAGTTTGAGGTAATCAGTCCCTCAGCCTGGAGTTGTATTCAGTCCATCAATTTTGAGAAAAGACTGAGGGACTGATTACCTCAATCTCCTCCTCGTCTTATTCTTGTCCTCTGTGTATCTGACTGAAGAAGGCTACTGTGTAGGCGAAATGTTTCATCAATAAGGATCCCCAACTGTTGAACATGTCTTAATTTTCTCATGTTATACACGCAGAAACAGTGTTACGCACAATTACACAGGACAGGAGGAACACTGCAGAAGGCCTACTGACCCATACTAGGCAAGTCTTTCTCAAACTCACAAATAAAAATATTTGCCCATCCCATTATCAATGCTACCCAAGCACTGATAACTCTATTAACTCATGTAGTTACGTTACGTGCATTGCGTTGCCAAGTGGCTTGGTGGCTAAAGCTCTCGCTTCACACGTTGACGGTCCAGGTTCAAGTCCCGGTGAAGGGGTAGGAACATTGGGCGTGTTTCCTTACACCGGTTGTCTATGTTCACCCATCAGTAAAATGGGTACCTGGGTGTTAGTGGACTGGTATGGGTCGCATCCTGGGACAAAACTGACCTAATTTGCGGGAAATGCTCAGCATAACATGGGGCTTTCTATATAGTAGTATGTCATTGATGTCAGCTATGGTCTGTATACCTTGTACATGTAGAAATAAAGATATTATTATTACGTACCGTTACAGTAGTGGTACAGACAGCGCTTCTCTCCATGTATACACTCACAGGACTCGCAAGCAGAGTCATCATTGAGCCAGGTGTCACCGTGTTTCTTGATGCCCCGTAACTCACCCATCTCATACAGTGGACAATCTGAAACACAATGTTGTAAGTCATGGGTACTGACAGTCGTATATCATAAACAATGTTGACAAGAATTAAGAATGTAATAATATTGGTAGAATTACCGACAATATGTTAAGTAAAAGGACACAAATGCAACTAATGTGACATTTTATTGTGGCAACGTTTCGCTCTCCAGGAGCTTTGTCAAGCCGTTACAAGCGTTACATGGACACAGTGGGCTATTATATACTCTCAAAGTGAGGTGAAATACTAGTGGTGGTCGAGGTAGTAGTAGTGATATTAGTAGTAGTAATACAATAAGGTAGAACAATCAATATGCACATGAGTAAAAGGTGATAAAACAAATACTTGGGTAGTATAACAATGGGTTAGACAAATATTTAATGCTGGAGGTTGAAATATAGAAGGCCAGTAGGAGTGTTCCACATCTACGATGTGCTTGTGTTGAATTAGCAGGAGAGACTATGTGATGGTATGGTTAACTGTATTCAGGAGGATTCTTGCTATTGTTATACTACCCAAGTATTTGTTTTATCACCTTTTACTCATGTGCATATTGATTGTTCTACCTTATTGTATTACTACTACTACTACTAATATCACTACTACCTCGACCACCACTAGTATTTCACCTCACTTTGAGAGTATATAATAGCCCACTGTGTCTATGTATCGCTTGTAACGGCTTGATAAAGCTCCTGGAGAGCGAAACGTTGCCACAATAAAATGTCACATTAGTTGCATTTGTGTCCTTTTACTTAACAAGAATTAAGAAACATGTGCAACATCTGGGTGTCTTTATTTGTAGATGTTTGAATCCAGTGACTTTATCAATACAAGGACATAATGTGAAGACTGTAGAACTGTATACTACAAAAGATGAGGTAATCAGTCCCCCATCCTTGATGCTGGTGAGGACCCCCGTAGTCTTAAAGACTCTGAAGTATTGTGTCCTTGTATTGATAAAGTCACTCGATGCTGAAACGTCTACAAATATATATACCCAGATGTTGTACATGTGTCTAATTGTTCGTATTGTAGATATTTTATACCATACAGGTGGAAATAAATGGTATAAAATACCGACACAATGGAAAAATAAACACATAAGCAGTATAATGTGATCCTTTATTGACAACGTTTCGCCCACGCAGTGGGCTTTATCAAGTCACAAACAGATTTACCTGGACAACAGATACATGAGTATTTGTAGGATTTAGTCAGGTGGAGAATGCTGCATGTGACAGTCTTCAAAGTAGGGTGATAGTTAAAACCTTGGGTAACATAAAAAGAGACTGGACAAGTATAAGAACATAAAGGATCACATTATACTGCTTATGTGTTTATTTTTCCATACCATACATGTACAACATGGGCCAGTAGGCCTGCTGCAGTGTTCCTCCTTTCTTATGTACGTCAGTGATTCATGAGTCAATGGGACTTCCACACAATGGTGGTAAATTCATTTGTCCACTAAAAATAATCATTCTTAGAAATTACTGTGAATGTTTGAAGTCCCTTGACCTGTATTCCCTGGAATGCAGGCGAGAAAGATACATCATAATCTACACCTGGAAAATCCTAGAGGGACTGGTTCCAAATTTGTACACAGAAATCACTTCCTATGAAAGCAAAAGACTAGGCAGGTGATGCAACACCCCCCAG
This sequence comes from Cherax destructor, assembly GCA_009830355.1. Classification (NCBI taxonomy): domain Eukaryota; kingdom Metazoa; phylum Arthropoda; class Malacostraca; order Decapoda; family Parastacidae; genus Cherax; species Cherax destructor. Next base: position 34,563 of record WNWK01008850.1, on the reverse strand, counting down.
TGAAAAGCAGAGGCGCCATGAGTACACTAAGAAACAACACAATAAGTGTCAGAGGCCCAAGACTGTTCAACTGCCTCCCAGCATACATAACGGGGATTACCAATAGACCCCTGGCTGTCTTCAAGACCTCTGGCTGTCTTCAAGACCCCTGCCTGTCTTCAAGACCCCATGGCTGTCTTCAAGACTTCTGGCTGTCTTCAAGACCCCTGGCTGTCTTCAAGACCCCTGGCTGTCTTCAAGACTCCTGGCTGTCTTCAAGACCCATGGCTGTCTTCAAGACTCCTGGCTGTCTTCAAGACTCCTGGCTGTCTTCAACACCCGTGGCTGTCTTCAACACCCCTGGCTGTCTTCAACACCCCTGGCTGTCTTCAACACCCCTGGCCCCGCCTCTTCACTGCTTGCTACTGGGTCCTCTCTCTCCCTCCCTGCTCCATGAGCTTTATCATACCTCGTCTTAAAACTATGTATGGTTCCTGCCTCCACTACTTCACTTTCCAGACTATTCCACTTTCTAACAACTCTGTGACTGAAGAAATACTTCCTAACATCCCTTTGACTCGTCTGAGTCTTCAACTTCCAATTGTGACCCCTTGTTTCTGTGTCCCCTCTCTGGAACATCATGTCTCTGTCCACCTTATCTATTCCACGCAGTATTTTGTATGTCGTTATCATGTCTCCCCTAACCCTCCTGTCCTCCAGTGTCGTCAGGCCGATTTCCCTTAACCTTTCTTCATAGGACAATCCCCTTAGCTCTGGAGCTAACCTTGTTTCAAACCTTTGCACTTTCTCTAACTTCTTGACGTGCTTGACCAGGTATGGGTTCCAAACTGGTGCTGCATACTCTAGTATGGGCCTGACGTACACGGTGTACAGTGTCTTGAACGATTCGTTACTGAGGTATCGGAACGCTATTCTCAGGATTGCCAGTCGCCCGTATGCTGCAGCAGTAATCCGGTTGATGTGTGCTTCCGGAGACGTGCTCGGTGTTATACTCACCCCGAGATCTTTCTCCTTGAGCGAGGTTTGCAGTCTTTGGCCACCTAGCCTATACTCTGTCTGCGGTCTTCTTTGCCCTTCCCCGATCTTCATGACTTTGCATTTGGCAGGGTTAAATTCGAGAAGCCAGTTGATGGACCAGGTGTCCAGCCTGTCCAGGTCTCTTTGAAGTCCTGCCTGATCCTCATCTGATTTAATTCTCCTCATTAACTTCACATCAATTGCGAACAGGGACACTTCTGAGTCTATCCCGTCCGTCATGTCATTCACATATACCAAGAATAGCACTGGTTCTAGTACTGACCCCTGTGGGACCCCGCTCGTCACAGGCGCCCACTGTGATACCTCATCCTGTGTGTGGAGGAGGGAGGGAGAGAGGTAACAAGTAGGAGGGTGAAAGCAGGCATGCAATGGGGCACAGTAGCAGGAATGGATGGGGATGGGGAAGGAGGGATCGGAGGGGAGGGAGGGATAGAGGGTAGTGAGGGATAGGAGGTAGAGAGGGTGGAGGCAGGTGGCTGGCTGGCAGGGTAGCAACAGTTGCTAATGAACTGCAACAAGGCTACCATACTGTGTCAGTGTGTTTGTTGCAACCTGTGGTCAACACACACACACAACCAGGTGAGTACACAGCTTTAATAAGAGGTACGATAGTGTACTTAGTAGCGACTAGTGAAGAGGCAGGGCCAGGAGCTATAACTCAACCCCTGCAACGACGCACACACACACACACGAGTGATAATTTAAGAATGACACACCAGGTAACACAAAACCAGGTAATACAAGACTAGGTAACACAAACCAGGTAATACAAGACTAGGTAACACAAGACTAGGTAACACAAGACTAGGTAACACAAGACTAGGTAACACAAGACTAGGTAACAACACAAGACCAGGTAACAACACAAGACCAGGTAACACAAGGCCAGGTAATTGTCACGAGTAAGAGTTTTGTAAAGATATTAGAATATCTCCTGGAGTTGGAGGATAAAACTCAAGTATTTAGCGTATAATTAAGATCGTCCCTCACTGGCAACAAAGTATTGGAACAATGTTTATCCTAGTTAACCCTTTACAATATAGAGGTAATCTTTTAATTTCAACTAGGGAACAAAAAATCCTACATAGAAATTTACGATTTTTAATGATAAAGTATTTAATCATAATACTCTTAAATTATATACAAAAGTATTATACCTTAATATTGTAGATACAATTGTCTTACTTTTCCGTAACTCTTATATATACATAATGTCAATGGAAATATTACATTATACATATAATGATGGATCATAAGACATTTCAAATAATGATCTTAAATCTCAAATTCAGTCCAAGAGATTGCATGAGATTATGTCCTCTAAGTCAGAAGGAATGACTTGAAATAATGATCGTCGCTAAAGATCTTTACAAAGAAAGTCAAATAGTGGTTCGATACTGATACTGCAAACTACGTTTAAACGTGGTTATGCACAATATCTGTCTTCTATAATAAAGGAAATAGACCTACGACAAATGTCTGCAAGACATATATACCTCAACACACAGCACAAATGATCGAGTCTGTGAATAACTCAGTGTTCCAACAATACACTTGAGTAAACTAGGAGTCAACTCAACTCTGTTCCTCAAAGAAACTTGAAACTTTATCGAGCATTCAGAGGACAGATATATGTTGTGTACTCAGGGCTGGACCAGGGAGTAGACTGCTTGAACCCGAGTCTGTCAACCTGACATCAGGTCGGGTCACATGACTCCGTCCGCAGTAACCTAGACCTTAAACCAGTTAACCTTAGTTGACCTGATGATTACCCACCATTATTTGTTTGTTTTTCTTCATACAAGAAACAGATCCTACCTATTTACATTTATAATAATAACAGAAATAATATTTATAGTACCATGGTACTGCAGACATAATAAAGCTAAACAACTTCATTTTAGCTATTAATGAAGATTTTCGTGATGTAATATCGAGACTACATTCTTCTGACTGTATCTAAATATTGCACTGTGTCCTATTCCCAGGGTGCAACAGTAATACAACACAAGACTAGGTAACACAAGACCAGGTAACACAACACAAGACCAGGTAACACAAGACCAGGTAACACAAGACCAGGTAACACAACTCCAACCACTGAACGCGATGGGTCCAGAGTGTTTGTAAATTCTGTGAGAGGAAGTAGAACCACTAGCCAAACCACTAGCCGAACCACTAGCTGAACCACTAGCCAAACCACTAGCTGAACCACTAGCTGAACCACTAGCTGAACCACTAGCCAAACCACTAGCTGAACCACTAGCTGAACCACTAGCCAAACCACTAGCTGAACCACTAGCTGAACCAAGAGACAAACACGAAACAATTGCCCGAGAGTTGAAGAACAACGCATCCAGTCGCAAACTTTGCAAAACCAGACAGAAAAGTGAGTGGCAACACTCCAGGCCAGTGAGTAAGCCACTGGTTCAGCTGGCTACAAGATTCATCCAACTGTGTATATTTATACATCATAGGGATGTTAGCATGGGCCACAGTGGGACCTATGCTAACCTTCAACATGTCTTGTGTCACAAACTTACTGGAGTTTTACGACAAGGTGACGGCAGTAAGGCAGGAGCGAGAGGGGTGGGTAGACTGCATTTTCTTGGACTGCAAGAAGGCTTTCGACACAGTTCCACACAAGAGATTAGTGCAAAAGCTGGAGGAGCAGACAGGAATGACAGGAAAGGCACTGCAATGGATCAGGCAATAACTGACAGGAAGGAAACAACGAGTGATGGTACGTGGCGAGGTGTCAAAGTTGATGCCTGTGACAAGTGGGGTTCCACAGGGGTCAGTCCTAGGACCAGTGTTGTTTCTGGTAAATGACATGACGAAAGGCATAGATTCGGAAGTGTTTCTGTTTGCAGACGATGTGAAGCTAATGTGAAGAATTCAAATGGATGAGGATCAGGCAGGACTACAAAGGAATCTGGACAGCCTGGTCCAACAACTGGCTCCTGGAGTTTAACCAAACCAAGTGCAAAGTCATGAAGATTGGGGAAGGTGAAAGAAGACCGCAGACAGAGTATAGTCTAGGTGGCCAAAGACTGCAAACCTCACTCAAGGAAAAAGATCTTGGGGTGAGTATAATACCGAGCACATCTCCTGAGGCACACATCAATCAGATAACTGCTGCAGCATACGGGCGGCTGGCAAACCTAAGAATAGCGTTCCAATACCTCACTAAGGAATCATTCAAGACTCTGTACACCATATACGTCAGGCCCATACTGGAGTATGCAGCACCAGTTTGGAACCCACACCTGGTCAAGCACGTCAAGAAATTAGAGAAAGTGCAAAGGTTTGCAACAAGACTAGTCCCAGAGCTAAGGGATTGTCCTACGAAGAAAGGTTAAGGGAAATCGGCCTGACGACACTAGAGGACAGGAGGGTTAGGGGAGACATGATAACGACATATAAAATACTGCGAGGAATAGATAAGGTGGACAGAAACAAGATGTTCCAGAGAGGGGACACAGAAACAAGGGGTCACAATTGGAAGTTGAAGACTCCTATGAGTGAAAGGGATGTTAGGAAGTATTTCTTCAGTCATAGAGTTGTCAGGGAAGAGGAATAGTCTAGAAAGTGACGTAGTGGAGGCAGGAACCATACATAGTTTTAAGACGAGGTTTGATAAAGCTCATGGAGCAGGGAGAGAGAGGACCTAGTAGCAAACAGTGAAGAGGCGGGGCCAGGAGCTATGACTCGACCCCTGCAACCACAAATACGTGAGTACACACACACACACACACACACACACACACACACACACGGAAGTATACAGAACATTCAGCAAGGTGACGGAGAGTGGCTGGAATGTTTGTGTTTATAAAATGATCCTGTCTGAAGTGGGCACCCCGCCCCCCCTCCCCCCCTCACCATGGGCACATGATCACTCACTACTTGCACTCACCTTTGTGTGTGTGTATGCAACTATATGTACTCCCTTATATGTGGTTGAAGGGGTCGAGTCACAGCTCCTGGCCCCGCCTCTTCACTGGTCGCTACTAGGTCCACACTCTTCCTGCGCCATGAGCTTTATCATACCTCTTCTTAAAGCTATGTATGGATCCTGCCTCCACTACATCACTTCCTAAACTATTCCACTTCCTGACAACTCTATGACTGAAGAAATACTTCCTAACATCTCTGTGATTCATCTGAGTCTTCAACTTCCAACTGTGTCCCCTTGTTGCTGTGTCCCATCTCTGGAACATTCTGTCTCTGTCCACTTTGTCAATTCCTCTCAGTATTTTATATGTCGTTATCATATCACCCCCCCCATATCTCTCCTGTCCTCCAGTGTCGTCAGGTCGATTTCCCTTAACCTCTCCTCGTAGGACATACCCCTTAGTTTACTACACACGAGGTGATCGAAGCAGGCAGACACAGCCAGGCACAGGCAGGCACAGGCAGGCACAGCCAGGCACAGGCAGGCACAGGCAGGCACAGGCAGGCACAGCCAGGCACAGGCAGGCACAGGCAGGCACAGCCAGGCACAGGCAGGCACACCAGCTGCCACCAGACACTAGAGTCAGCACAGGCAGCAAGGCAGCACAGATGCCTAGTACCACCACTGACAAGTTGATGCTTACGATCAGCTACTCATGTACTACTCCACTAACCACTACCACAGACCACTACAAACTTGCATTACGACCACTACCACCACACTCCCACTAACCACACCACACCACCACCACCAACACTACCAGTCACCACCACAATCACCACCAGATAACCAATACCACCATCATCACCACAATTACGACCACTACCACCACACTACCACTAACCACCACCACAACCACCACCACCCCACAATTACGACCACTACCACCACACTACCACTAACCACCACCACAACCACCACCACCCCACAATTACGACCACTACCACCACACTACCACTAACCACCACCACAACCACCACAACCCCACAACCACTACCACCACAAACAAGCAATAAAAACCACACACTGACCACAACCACTTAACCAAACTCCCAGGCACCAGCTGTCTGCCAACTCCCAGGCACCAGCTGTCTGGTAATTCCCAGGCACCAACTGTCTTGTAATTCCCAGGCACCAACTGTCTTGTAATTCCCAGGCACCAGCTGTCTGCCAACTCCCAGGCATCAGCTGTCTGGCAATCCCCAGGCACCAGCTGTCTGGTAATTCCCAGGCACCAGCTGTCTGTCAACTCCCAGGAACCAGCTGTCTGGCAACTTCCATGCACCAGCTGTCTGCCACTATGACGTCACTACACCAGCTGCCAACAACTCTTTAAGACCGGCTACCAGCTGGAAATTATTATTATTAATTACTGCTATTATTATTATTATTGTTATTATTATTATTATTATTATTATTATTATTATTGGTATTATTATTCTGGCAATTATTACTATAATTCTTATTGGTATTAATATTATTACTTACCTGGAGTTTACCTGGAGAGGGTTTCGGGGGTCAACGCCCCCGCGGCTCGGTCTGAGACCAGGCCTCATGGTGGATCAGTGTCTGATCAACCAGGCTGTTACTGTCGGCCGCACGCAAACTGACGTACGAACCACAGCCTGGTTGGTCAGGTACTGACTTTAGGTGCCTGTCCAGTGCCTTCTTGAAGACAGCCAGGGGTCTATTGGTAATCCCCCAAATGTATGCTGGGAAGCAGTTGAACAGTCTTGGGCCCCGGACACTTATGGTGTTGTGGCGCCCCTGCTTTTCATCTGGGGAATGTTGCATCTCCTGCTGAGTCTTTTGCTTTCATAGGGAGTGATTTTCGTGTGCAGGTTTGGTACCAATCCCTCCAGGACCTTCCAAGTGTATATTATCATGTAGTTTGTTAAAAGTTAGCAAATGATTCGGTGCTCTTATTAGAATTTAAGATATGGTTCAGGTGAACCATACTGAATCAGCTCCAGTACACCTCTGCTCTAAGGTATTTTTAAGTTTCCTCATCCCAACCCAACAGAAGTCTCACTTGTAATCAACACATTAAAAAACAAGGCGTTCCAGGGAATACAGATCAAGAGCCTTCAACCGTTCCCAGTAATTTAGGTGCTTTATCGTACTTATGTGTGTCGTGAAAGTTCTTTGTACACTCTCCAGGTCTGTAATGTCGCCAGCCTTGAAGGGCGCTGTTAGTGTACAGCAGTATTCCAGCCTAGAGAGAACAAGCGATATGAAGAGAATCATCATGGGCTTAGTGTCCCTAGTTTTGAAGGTTCTCATTATCAGTCCTATCATTTTCCTAGCAGATGAGGTAGATACATTGTTGTGGTCTTTGAAGGCGAGATCCTCTGACATTATCACTCCCAGGTCCTTCACATTACTTTTTCGCTCTATTGTATGGTTAGAATTTGTCGTATACCTTGACACATTTTTTATTTCTTCAAGTTTTCTATATCTGAGTAGTTGAAATTTCTCCTCGTTGAACTTCATATTGTTTTGAGTGGCCCATTTGAAGATTTGGTTGATGTCCGCTTGGAGTCTTGCGGTGTCTTCGATGGAGGTCACTGCCTGGAATCCTGGTGTCATCCCTAAGAAGACGAAGCTACGCTTACATCATGTTTATGTCAGAAATGAGGATGAGGAATAGAATGGGAGCAGTACTGTGCCTTGTGGAACAGAGCCACCGTAGCTGCCTGGACTTTACCTGTTGACTATTACTCTTTGTGTTCTATTTGTTAGGAAGTTATAGATCCATATACCATCTGATATTATCATTACTATATTATTTTTGCTATTATTACTATTATTATTATCATTACCTATTATTATTATTGGTATTATTATTATTATTCTTATTCTTATTGAGGGAGCGTTAAAAACGTAGGGGTCAACGCCTGTGAATGGCAGATAAGAAAAGCTGATCCAAGGTGTGAGAGAGAGAGAGAGAGAGCAAAGGTTTGCAAACTGGCCTCTCTCTCTCTCTCTCTCTCTCTCTCTCTCTCTCTCTCTCTCTCTCTCTCTCTCTCTCTCTCTAGCAAGCACTACAGTACAGATTTGGCACCACTGCCTCGGCCTTCCTTTAAGGACAACACAATAGAAAGGTAGAGAGGGGAATGAGAGGTAGCAGAGAGGGGAATGAGAGGTAGCAGAGAGGGGAATGAGAGGTAGCAGAGAGGGGAATGAGAGGTAGCAGAGAGGGGAATGAGAGGTAGCAGAGAGGGGAATGAGAGGTAGCAGAGAGGGGAATGAGAGGTAGCAGAGAGGGGAATGAGAGGTAGCAGAGAGGGGAATGAGAGGTAGCAGAAAGGGGAAAGAGAGGTAGCAGAGAGGGGGATGAGGTAGCAGACAGGGAAAGAGAGGTAGCAGACAAACTTCTGAGTGGCGTCCACAGTGTTCACCAACTCCAACAGCCCGGCCCTAGGCCAGGCTCGCCTGGTCAACCAGATCGTTGCTGCTGGCTTCCCGCTGGCCTATACATCCAGATACTGAACCACTTCCTCTTAACAGACTCCTACAATCGTGCCAGCACCCACTGTGATAGCTTCTGGTAGAAAGTTGAACAGTCTTGGACCCCGCATGTTGATACAATGTTCTCTTATTGTGATCATAGCTCCCCCCTCGCTTTCCCTGTACTATTAAAAAATTCCTTTTGTGTAAGTTTGAAATCTATCTGTACACACATTAACATCCTGGGTAGCATCCTGACAGTATGATGTAACATCCTGGGTACCATCCTAACAGTATGATGTAACATCCTGGGTACCATCCTAACAGTATGATGTAACATCCTGGGTACCATCCTCCTGTTGATGTTACACACACACACAGGAGCTAAGTCTCGACCCCTGCAACCACAATTAGGTGAGTACACACACACACACACACACACACACACACACACACACACACACACACACACACACATATATATATATATATACAACAGGCCTAGTGTCTAATTGACATGTGCCTAGGACAAAATGGTAACTAACTAACACACACACACTATATATATATATATATATATATATATATATATATATATATATATATATATATATATATATATATATATATATATATATATATTTTATATATAAAGTCCACATAGAATATAGAATATAAGGGTTGGTATGAGAAGAAAATAGTCAAACATCTCCGGGGATAAACTTGAGTTTTCCTGAAGTAAGTTTATTCTCTCCTCTGAGGATGAGGGTCCCCAGTCCAGCTCCAGAGGTGGTACCTCTGGAACCAGTCCAGCTCCAGAGGTGGTACTTCTGGAACCAGTCCAGCTCCAGAGGTGGTACCTCTGGAACCAGTCCAGCTCCAGAGGTGGTACCTCTGGAACCAGTCCAGTTCCAGAGGTGGTACCTCTGGAACCAGTCCAGCTCCAGAGGTGGTACCCCTGGAACCAGTCACTCAGAGGTGGACCTGACAGTCCAGTTCCAGAGGTACCACCTCTGGAACCAGTCCAGTTCCAGAGGTACCACCTCTGGAACCAGTCCAGTTCCAGAGGTGGTACCTCTGGAACCAGTCCAGTTCCAGAGTGGTACCTCTGGAACCAGTCCAGTTCCAGAGGTGGTACCTCTGGAACCAGTCCAGCTCCAGAGGTGGTACCTCTGGAACCAGTCCAGTTCCAGAGGTGGTACCTCTGGAACCAGTCCAGTTCCAGAGGTGGTACCTCTGGAACCAGTCCAGTTCCAGAGGTGGTACCTCTGGAACCAGTCCAGTTCCAGAGGTGGTACCTCTGGAACCAGTCCAGCTCAGAGGTTCTCTGAGCAGCTCAGAGGTACCTCTGGAACTGGACTGGTAATGAAAGCCCCATCATACAATAGGAGAATGGTACTACAATGATGGCATTACAATGATGGTACTACAATGATGGTACTACAATGATGGTACTACAATGATGGTACTACAATGATGGTACTACAATGATGGTACCACAATGATGGCACTACAATGATGGTACTACAATGATGGCACTACAATGATGGTGCTACAATGATGGTACTACAATGATGGCACTACAATGATGGTACTACAATGATGGTACCACAATGATGGCACTACAATGATGGACTACAATGATGGCACTACAATGATGGTACTACAATGATGGTACTACAATGATGGCACTACAATGATGGTACTACACAATGATGGTACTACAATGATGGACTACAATGATGGTACTACAATGATGGCACTACAATGATGGTACCACAATGATGGCACTACAATGATGGCACTACAATGATGGCACTACAATGATGGTACTACAATGATGGTACTACAATGATGGTACCACAATGATGGTACTACAATGATGGTACTACAATGATGGCATTACAATGATGGTACTACAATGATGGTACTACAATGATGGTACTACAATGATGGTACTACAATGATGGTACTACAATGATGGTACCACAATGATGGTACTACAATGATGGTACTACAATGATGGTACTACAATGATGGTACTACAATGATGGCACTACAATGATGGTACTACAATGATGGTACTACAATGGTACCACAATGATGGTACTACAATGATGGTACTACAATGATGGTACCACAATGATGGCACTACAATGATGGCACTACAATGATGGTACTACAATGATGGTACTACAATGATGGTACTACAATGATGGCACTACAATGATGGTACTACAATGATGGCACTACAATGATGGCACTACAATGATGGCACTACAATGATGGCACTACAATGATGGTACTACAATGATGGTACTACAATGATGGTACTACAATGATGGCACTACAATGATGGTACCACAATGATGGTACTACAATGATGGTACTACAATGATGGCACTACAATGATGGTACTACAATGATGGTACTACAATGATGGTACTACAATGATGGTACTACAATGATGGTACTACAATGATGGTACTACAATGATGGTACTACAATGATGGTACTACAATGATGGCACTACAATGATGGCACTACAATGATGGTACTACAATGATGGTACTACAATGATGGTACTACAATGATGGTACTACAATGATGGTACCACAATGATGGCACTACAATGATGGTACTACAATGATGGCACTACAATGATGGTACTACAATGATGGTACTACAATGATGGCACTACAATGATGGTACTACAATGATGGTACTACAATGATGGTACTACAATGATGGTACTACAATGATGGCACTACAATGATGGCACTACAATGATGGTACTACAATGATGGTACTACAATGATGGTACTACAATGATGGTACTACAAAGATGGCACTACAATGATGGTACCACAATGATGGCACTACAATGATGGCACTACAATGATGGTACTACAATGATGGCACTACAATGATGGTACTACAATGATGGCACTACAATGATGGTACCACAATGATGGCACTACAATGATGGCACTACAAAGATGGTACTACAATGATGGTACAACAATGATGGTACCACAATGATGGTACTACAATGATGGCACTACAATGATGGTACTACAATGATGGTACTACAATGATGGCACTACAATGATGGCACTACAATGATGGCACTACAATGATGGTACTACAATGATGGCACTACAATGATGGCACTACAATGATGGCACTACAATGATGGTACTACAAAGATGGTACTACAATGATGGCACTACAATGATGGCACTACAATGATGGTACCACAATGATGGCACTACAATGATGGCACTACAATGATGGCACTACAATGATGGTACTACAATGATGGCACTACAATGATGGTACTACAATGATGGCACTACAATGATGGTACTACAATGATGGCACTACAAAGATGGCACTACAATGATGGCACTACAAAGATGGCACTACAATGATGGCACCAATGATGGCACTACAATGATGGCACTACAATGATGGTAGGTTGGATATATTATCTGAGGCGTCGGCGATGTCAGGGGAACACAGGTCATATGTGATTATAAGGCAAGTTAAGTAATGTTGCGTTACTCTGTGTGTGTACTCACCTAGTTGTGGTTGCAGGGGTCGAGTCATAGCTCCTGGCCCCGCCTCTTCACTGGCCGCTACTGGGTCACACTCCCTGCGCCATGAGCTTTATCATACCTCTTCTTAAAGCCATGAATGAATCCTGCCTCCACTACATCACTTGCCAGACTATTCCACTTCCTGACAACTCTTGACTGAAGAAATACTTCCTAACATCCCTGTGATTCATCTGAGTCTTCAACATCCAACTGTGTCCCCTTGTTGCTGTGTCCCATCTCTGGAACATTCTGTCTCTGTCAACCTTGTCAATTCCTCTCAGTATTTTATATGTCGTTATCATGTCCCTCCTATCTCTCCTGTCCTCCAGTGCTGTCAGATCGATTTCCCTTAACCTCTCCTCGTAGGACATACTCCTTAGCTCCGGGACTAGTCTTGTTGCAAACCTGGAGAGAGTTCCGGGGGTCAACGCCCCCGCGGCCCGGTCTGTGACCAGGCCTCATGGTGGATCAGAGCCTGATCAACTAGGCTGTTACTGCTGGCCGCACGCAGTCCGACGTACGAACCACAGCCCGGCTGGTCAGGTACCGACTTCAGGTGCCTGTCTAGTGCCTGCTTGAAGACAGCCAGGGGTCTATTGGTAATCCCCCTTATGTACACTGGGAGGTAGTTGAACAGTCTTGGGCGCCTTACACTTATTGTGTTGTCCTCAACGTGCTAGTGGCACCCCTGCTTTTCATTGGGGGGATGTTACATTGCCTGCCGAGTCTTTTGCTTTCGTAGGGAGTGACACTCGTGAGCAAGTTTGGTACTAATCCCTCTAGGATTTTCCAAGTGAATATAATAATGTATCTCTCCCGCCTGCGTTCTAGGAGTACAGGTTTAGGAACTTCAAGTGTTCCCAGTAATTGAGGTGGTTTATCGCAGTTATGTGTGCCGTGAAGGTTCTCTGTACATTTTCTAGGTCAGCAATTTCACCCGCCTTGAAAGGTGAAGTTAGTGTGCAGCAATATTCCAGCCTAGATAGATGGTGCTGCATACTCCAGTATGGGCCTAACGTACACAGTGTACAGGGTCCTGAACGATTCCTTATTAAGATGTGGGAATGCTGTTCTTAGGTTTGCTAGGCGCCCGTATGCTGCAGCAGTTATTTGGTTGATGTGCGCCTCAGAAGATGTGCCCGGTGTTATACTCACCCCAAGATCTTTTTTCTTGAGTGAGGTTTGTAGTCTCTGGCCCCCTAGACTGTACTCCGTCTACGGTCTTCTTTGCCCTTCCCCAATCCTCATGACTTTGCACTTGGTGGGGTTGAACTCCAGGAGCCAGTTGCTGGACCAGGCTTGCAGCCTGTCCAGATCCCTCTGTAGTTCTGCCTGGTCCTCGTCCGATTGAATTCTTCTCATCAACTTCACATCATCTGCAAACAGCGACACTTCGGAGTCTATTCCTTCCGTCATGTCGTTCACAAATACCAGAAACAGCACTGGTCCCAGGACTGACCCCTGTGGAACCCCACTCGTCACAGGTGCCCACTCTGACACCTCGCCACGTACCATGACTCGCTGCTGTCTTCCAGACAGGTATTCCCTGATCCATTGCAGTGCCTTCCCTGTTACCCCTGCCTGGTCCTCCAGCTTTTGCACTAATCTCTTGTGTGGAACTGTGTCAAACGCCTTCTTACAGTCCAAGAAAATGCAATCTACCCACCCCTCTCTCTCTTGTCTTACTGCTGTCACCCTGTCATAGAACTCCAGTAGGTTTGTGACACATGATTTCCCATCCCTGAAACCGTGCTGGCTGTCGTTGATAAGCTCATTCCTTTCTAGGTACTGCACCACTCTTCTCCTGATAATCTTCTCCATGACTTTGCATACTATACATGTCAGTGACACTGGTCTGTAGTTTAGTGCTTCATGTCTGTCTCCTTTTTTTAAAAATTGGGACTACATTTGCTGTCTTCCATACCTCAGGTAATCTCCCTGTTTCGATAGATGTGTTGAATATTGTTGTGTGTGTGTACTCAACTAATTGTGGTTACAGGGGTCGAATCATAGCTCCTGTGTGTCTGTGTTTACATATATTACAAGTAAATCTAAGACATGTCCTTATAACGCGCCTGCTATCTTATTTTCATTCATAAGATATCTTGACATATCACGTAAGTTATTACCATGATATCTCTGAATAATCTGATAGCTCATTATCTCACCGTCTATTAGCAGACGTCACAAAAACAAAGCGATATTTATAGCTTTCACAGAGACCCCACTTAAAAGAAACTACTATGACAGTGAAGTATCGTCTCTTGGACAAAATCTTAAGACAAGACCGGAACATCCCATCCCCGCTCAGAATAAGTGTCTTGAAACCCTCTGAACCCCGCTCAGAACAAGTGTTTTGAAACCCTCTGAATCCCGCTCAGAATAAGTGTCTTGAAACCCTCTGAACCCCGCTCGTGGCTAATTTATTGTGTACCTCATATCCATCCTGTGGATGGTAGTGGCTAGTTTATTGTGTACCTCATATCCATCCTGTGGATGGTAGTGGCTAGTTTATTGTGTACCTCATATCCATCCTGTGGATGGTAGTGGCTAGTTTATTGTGTACCTCATATCCATCCTGTGGATGGTAGTGGCTAGTTTATTGTGTACCTCATATCCATCCTGTGGATGGATATGAGGTTGATGCTGGGAAGGCAGTCTGAGTGAGGTGGATTCCAACCAGTGTCTCCGGAAGATGAATTCTGTCCCACTAGAAATATGATCAAGTCTCATACCACTAAATAAGAGGAGGCAAAGATGTAAGGTAGAGAGAGACGCTCCCTCTACACACGAAGACGAAGAATCACAAACCTCGCAGGTTCCACCCACTACATAAATGATGCTGCAAAGCGACAAATAATAATAATCTACTTCTAAAGTACATGTACAAGGTATACAGACCATAGCTGGCATGAATGACATACTACTATATAGAAAGCCCCTTGTTATGCTGAGCATTTCGGACAAATTAGGTCAATTTGGTCCCAGGATGCGACCCACACCAGTCAACACCCAAGTACCTATTTAACTGCTAGGTGAACATGGACAACAGGTGTAAGGTGACTAACACCCAGGTACTTACTTATTGCTAGGTGAACAGCGACAGCAGGTGTCTTAAAAAAACAGTGTCCATGCAAGCCTTTATTACAAAATTTTCCCAATGACCAGATTTTATCAAGTGCAGAAAAACTGGCAGACACACGACCTTGCAGTGAAGCAACAGCAGCCTGAGACCAGACTCCACAGAGGTCATCAGAGAGGTCAAGCAATGCGCATATTAGGTAAGGTGAATGTTGGGTTGTAGGGAGGTGTGTGTGTGTGTGTGTGTGTGTGTTCTGAACCCTGGTGAGACATTCATGGCTGTGGGTTCTCAAACAGGATGGTAGTAAGTCTTACAGTCACTGCTGGTGAGACATTCATGGCTGTGGGTTCTCAAACAGGATGGTAGTAAGTCTTACAGTCACTGCTGGTGAGACATTCATGGCTGTGGGTTCTCAAACAGGATGGTAGTAAGTCTTACAGTCACTGCTGGTAAGACATTCATGGCTGTGGGTTCTCAAACAGGATGGTAGTAAGTCTTAGTCACTGCTGGTGAGACATTCATGGCTGTGGGTCCTCAAACAGGATGGTAGTAAGTCTTACAGTCAATCCAGTGACTGTTACTTTACATGTTCCTCAATATCAACAATAAATTCTAATTAGAACAAGTATATTTTGATACTAGTCCTCACTGGGTACAGCATACCCGGGTATAACATATGAAGACTGCCTAGAAATATACCTTAAGGTAGAAGTACCCACATTATGTTAAGTAAGAAGATACAGATGGACTGATCACATTGACTCCAGGCCGAGGGACTGATTACCTCAAACTCCTTCTGATCTTCAACTATTTTTCTCTGTACTGGACTGATGAAGCCACTGCGTGGCGAAACGTTTCCTCAATACAAAGCTCCTGGAGAGCGAAACGTTGCCACAGTAAAATGTCACATTAGTTGCACTTGTGACCTTTTACCTAACAGAAGAATACGTCTCTAGGGTTAAAATATGACAGAGTAAAACTTCTGCAATAATCCAAAGACATCAGCATCATATCTCAGATATATAATATAATAATAATATCTTTATTTCTACCAGTACATGTACAAGGTATACAGACCATAGCTGACATCAATGACATACTACGATACATAAAGTCCCTTGTTATGCTGAGCATTTCCCGCAAATTAGGTCAATTTTGTCCCAGGATGCGACCCACACCAGTCCACTAACACCCAGGTACCTACTTACTGCTAGGTGAACATGGACAGCAGGTGTGTTATGGAAACACGTAGTGTTTTCCCAAAAGGGTTCTTTGAGGAGTATAGCACAAAAGTCAATGGGGGAAAGTAGAACCGCGGAAAATTGGAAGACTTCATTGAACTTAACCCTATTTTTCCCAAATGTTCTTCAGTACATTTTGAACAATTTATTTTTGTCTACATGATTATGTGGGATGTGTTGAAGTGGTCGTTGTGAGGGCGCTGGAGGTAAATGTTTGCCAAGACCACACCCAGAGGTTAACCCATCGCCATGCCAAATTTGTCAAGAGTAGCAGATGAACAGTTCAGAGAACCGACAAGTTGACAGATTAGACATATGTGCAGTACTTTGGTACCCTAACTGTGGAAACACTTCACCACGTAGTGGCTTCATCAGTCCAACACAGAGAAGAATGGTTGAAAATCAGGAGTTTGAGGTAATCAGTCCCTGATTATCTCAAACTGAATCTAAGACGAGATTGGTCGTCCTGTCTAGGAAGAGGAGGCGACAGTAGATCACGAATAGATGCCTAGAAAGTATAGAGAAACTCTGAAAACTCTCTCCAGGTAAATTATCACTACACACACACACACACACACACACACACACACACACACACACACACACAGCCTCTGTCTTATCTATATTACAAGAGGCTTACTAAGACTGTGGTCCAGTCTTTGTGAATGATGGAGGAGGGAGGGAAGGAGGGAGAGGAGGGAAGGAGGGAGGGAAGGAAAGAGGGAAGGAGGGAGATAAGGAGGGAGGGAAGGAGGGAGGAACAAGAAGCAGCAATAACAACAGTAACAGCAGCAGCAACAATAACAGTAGCAGTAATAAAAACAGCAACAGTAAGAGAATCAACAGTAATAACAATAACAGCAACAACAGTAACAACAGCAACAGTAACAGTAATAGCACCAACAGTAAGAACATAAACAGAAGAAACAGTAACAGTAACAACAACAACAGGTGTGTTCATAAAAAAGGACAATATACAAGTTATCAAGAAGTGATCATGTCACAAGGAGTGATCATGTAACATGGAGTGATCATGTCACAAGGAGTGATCATGTAACATGGAGTGATCATGTCATAGATGCTCATGTCACAAGAAGTGATCATGTCACAATAAGTGATCATGTCACAAGGAGTGATCATGTCACAAGGAGTGATCATGTCACAAGGAGTTATCATGTCACATGGAGTGATCATGTCATAGATGCTCATGTCAAAAGAAGTAATCATGTCACAAGAAGTGACATGATACATGACAACATTCACTTATAACAGATAACATGATTCAAACGCGTCTTCCTGTTAATCAACGGTGCTACACCTGTTTCTTACTGTTGGACAAAGTCCAGAGGTACACTGTCCACATCTGTCAAGTCCAGAGGTACACTGCCCACATCTGTCAAGTACAGAGGTACACTACCCACATGTGTCAAGTACTGAGGTACACTACCCACATGTGTCAAGTACAGAGGTACACTGCCTACATCTGTCAAGTCCAGAGGTACACTGCCTACACCTGTCAAGTCCAGAGGTACACTACCCACATCTGTCAAGTCCAGAGGTACACTGCTCCACATCTGTCACGTCAAGAGGTACACTGCCCACATCTGTCAAGTCCAGAGGTACACTGCCCACATCTGTCAAGTCCAGAGGTACACTGCCCACATCTGTCAAGTACAGAGGTACACTGCCCACATATGTCAAGTACAGAGGTACACTGCCCACATCTGTCAAGTACAGAGGTACACTGCCCACATCTGTCGAGTACAGAGGTACACTGCCTTCATCTGTCAAGTACAGAGGTACACTGCCCACATCTGTCAAGTACAGAGGTACACTGCCCACATCTGTCAAGTCCAGAGGTACACTGCCCACATCTGTCAAGTCCAGAGGTACACTGCTCACATCTGTCAAGTCCAGAGGTACACTGCCCACATCTGTCAAGTACAGAGGTACACTGCCCATATCTGTCAAGTACAGAGGTACACTGCCTACATCTGTCAAGTACAGAGGTACACTGCCCACATCTGTCAAGTACAGAGGTACACTGCCTACATCTGTCAAGTACAGAGGTACACTGCCTACATCTGTCAAGTACAGAGGTACACTGCCCACATCTGTCAAGTACAGAGGTACACTGCCCACATCTGTCAAGTACAGAGGTACACTGCCCACATCTGTCAAGTACAGAGGTACACTGCCCACATCTGTCAAATACAGAGGTACACTGCCTACATCTGTCAAGTACAGAGGTACACTGCCCACATCTGTCAAGTACAGAGGTACACTGCCCATATCTGTCAAGTACAGAGGTACACTGCCCACATCTGTCAAGTACAGAGGTACACTGCCCACATCTGTCAAGTACAGAGGTACACTGCCCACATCTGTCAAGTACAGAGGTACACTGCCCACATCTGTCAAGTACAGAGGTACACTGCCCACATCTGTCAAGTACAGAGGTACACTGCCCACATCTGTCAAGTACAGAGGTACACTGCCCACATCTGTCAAGTACAGAGGTACACTGCCCACATCTGTCAAGTACAGAGGTACACTACCCACATCTGTCAAGTACAGAGGTACACTGCCCACATCTGTCAAGTACAGAGGTACACTACTCCAAATCTGTCAAGTCTACAGCTACAGTGCTTCCTTCAAGTCCTGCGATCAAGAGCCCTCCAGCAGGTATGAAAACTGAGATGGGAGGCGGCGGCGGCGGCGGCCTTCAGGTTCTTCACGACATATGTATTCTGGGTAACTAACAAGTGCCAAGCTCACCTGTTTCCTGCCGCCAGTATTGGCACTGTCCCTGGCACCACCTGCAGTGCCACAAGCCATTATCATACTCATGGAGGAGCACTAAACCCATAGAGGCACTACCTGCAGTGCCACAAGCCATTATCATACTCATGGGGGAGCCCTAATCCCATAGAGGCACTACCTGCAGTGCCACAAGCCATTATCATACTTATGGGGGGAGCACTAAACACATACAGGCACTACCTGCAGTGCCACAAGCCATTATCATACTCATGGGGGAGCACTAAACACATAGAGGCACTACCTGCAGTGCCACAAGACATTATCATACTCATGGGGGAGCACTAAACCCATACAGGCACTACCTGCAGTGAGACAAGACATTATCATACTCATGGGGGAGCACTAAACCCATAGAGGCACTACCTGCAGTGCCACAAGCCATTATCATACTCATGGGGAGCACTAAACACAGAGGCACTACCTGCAGTGCCACAAGACATTATCATACTCATGGGGGAGCACTAAACCCATACAGGCACTACCTGCAGTGCCACAAGACATTATCATACTCACGGGGGAGTTGACAGGATAGACCGAGACAGATTGAAACAAAAAAAAACCAAGGGGTCACAACTAGACGTTAAAAACAGATGAATCACAGGGATGTTAGGAAGTATTTCTTCAGTCACAGAGTTGTCAGTAAGTGGAATTGTCTGGAGAGTGGCGTAGCGGAGGCAGGATCCATACATATCTTTAAGAAGAGGTATGATAAAGCTCATGGCGCAGGGAGAGTGACCCAGTAGCGGTCAGTGAAGAGGCGGGTCCAGGAGCTGTGACTCGACCCCTGCAACCACAACTCACACACACGCACACGCACACAAACACGCACACACACGCGCACACACACACACACACACACACACACACACACACACACACACACAAGAAAGATAAAGATATACACAATACGCGTATTGCGTAAGTCAGTAACTCGGTAAGTTACAAGTTAACACACAATAGTTCACTTTCTCTCTCTCTCTCTCTCTCTCTCTCTCTCTCTCTCATCTTTGGCAACACCCTCAAGTAGTGTGCAATGCATAATAAGACGATTAGTGTGTATACACACGCACACACATACACAAAGGACACTGTACACCGTGTACGTCAGGCCCATACTGGAGTATGCAGCACCAGTTTGGAACCCACACCTAGCCAAGCACGTCAAGAAATCAGAGAAAGTGCAAAGGGTTGCAACAAGACTAGTCCCGGAGCTAAAGGGTATGTCCTACGAGGAGAGGTTAAGGGAAATCGACCTGACGACACTCGAAGACAAGAGAGATAGGGGGCATATGATAACGACATATAAAATACTGAGAGGAATTGACAAGGTGGACAGAGACAGGATGTTCCAGATAGGGGACACAGCAACAAGGGGTCATATGATGACAGTGATGATAACCACACTGACTGATAGCAGGAACACACATGATAACCACACTGACTGATAGCAAGAACACACATGATAACCACACTGACTGATAGCAAGAACACACATGATAACCACACTGACTGATAGCAAGAACACACATGATAACCACACTGACTGATAGCAGGAACACACATGATAACCACACTGACTGATAGCAAGAACACACATGATAACTACACTGACTGATAGCAAGAACACACATGATAACCACACTGACTGATAGCAAGAACACACATGATAACCACACTGACTGATAGCAGGAACACACATGATAACTACACTGACTGATAGCAAGAACACACATGATAACTACACTGACTGATAGCAGGAACACACATGATAACTACACTGGCTGATAGCAGGAACACACATGATAACCATACTGACAGATAGCAGGAACACACATGATAACCACACTGACTGATAGCAGGAACACACATGATAACCACACTGACTGATAGCAGGAACACACATGATAACCACACTGACTGATAGCAGGAACACACATGATAACTACACTGACTGATAGCAGGAACACACATGATAACCACACTGACTGATAGCAAGAACACACATGATAACCACACTGACTGATAGCAAGAACACACATGATAACCACACTGACTGATAGCAAGAACACACATGATAACCACACTGACTGAGAGCAAGAACACACATGATAACCACACTGACTGATAGCAAGAACACACATGATAACTACACTGACTGATAGCAAGAACACACATGATAACCACACTGACTGATAGCAGGAACACACATGATAACCACACTGACTGATAGCAGGAACACACATGATAACCACACTGACTGATAGCAGGAACACACATGATAACTACACTGACTGATAGCAGGAACACACATGATAACTACACTGACAGATAGCAGGAACACACATGATAACCACACTGACTGATAGCAGGAACACACATGATAACCACACTGACTGATAGCAAGAACACACATGATAACCACACTGACTGATAGCAAGAACACACATGATAACCACACTGACTGATAGCAGGAACACACATGATAACCACACTGACTGATAGCAAGAACACACATGATAACTACACTGACTGATAGCAAGAACACATGATAACCACACTGACTGATAGCAGGAACACACATGATAACCACACTGACAGATAGCAGGAACACACATGATAACCACACTGACTGATAGCAAGAACACACATGATAACCACACTGACTGATAGCAAGAACACACATGATAACTACACTGACTGATAGCAGGAACACACATGATAACCACACTGACTGATAGCAAGAACACACATGATAACCACACTGACTGATAGCAGGAACACACATGATAACTACACTGACTGATAGCAGGAACACACATGATAACTACACTGACTGATAGCAAGAACACACATGATAACTACACTGACT
>WNWK01008850.1:0-7500 GCA_009830355.1 Cherax destructor | reverse complement strand
AACTGTGACCCCTTGTTTCTGTGTCCCCTCTCTGGAACATCTTGTCTCTGTCCACCTTATCTATTCCTCCAGTATTTAAATATGTCGTTATCATGTCTCCCTAACCCTCCTGTCCTCTAGTGTCGTCAGGCCGATTTCCCTTAACCTTTCTTCGTAGGACAATCCCTTAGCTCTGGGACTAGTCTTGTTTGCAAACCTTTGCACTTTCTCTAATTTCTTGACGTGCTTGACCAGGTGTGGGTTCCAAACTGGTGCTGCATACTCCAGTATGGGCCTGACGTATATGGTGTACAGAGTCTTGAATGATTCCTTAGTGAGGGATTGGAACGCTATTCTTAGGTTACCAGCCGCCCGTATGCTGCAGCAGTTATCTGATTGATGTGTGCCTCAGGAGATGTGCTCGGTATTATACTCACCCCAAGATCTTTTTCTTAGTGAGGTTTGCAGTCTTTACACCTAGACTATACTCTGTCTGCGGTCTTCTTTGCCTTCCCGATATTCATGACTTTACATTTGGCAGTGTTTGGGGGTGTGTGTGTGTGTGTGTGTGTGTGTGTACTCAGCTACATACACGTACTCAGTATTGACAGAGTACAAGCTGGTGTTCGTGACCACTGCGTCTTAACCTTGACCTACATTGACCACACTCCTGCCTCACAGCCTCCAGCGTACCTCTTCTTTAAGCTCTGTATCTAGTTTTACCTTCACCCCCTCCTCCTCTACCTATTCTCATCTCTAAAAAACACACACACACACACACACACAACAAACAAGTGACAAACAACACAAATCCCACCACAACACTATAACAACTCGCTAAACACCAAAAACAATTACATAAACACAGGGTGGAACAAATCCGGTTATGAATCCGTGCATACAGCCTTTAAAGGTCGACGAACGCATAAATCACGCGCGAACGCCAACATCTTATAAATATAAGCGACCATACCTGCATCCCGGCGCTGGTGCCACATCTCTATATGGTAGCGCAGTATCTGATCTCCCCCTGGTCCTCCCTGACCCACTTTACCTCCATCTACATCCTGTATTTCAACTTAATCCACGGGTTAAATTAATGGGTGTTTGTGAGACACGCCAGATCAGTTTGTTGCTAACTGATTCAGGAGTTTGAACCTCTGCATCAAGTTTGCCAATTATTCGTTCTCTCTTACTTAAAAAAATTAAATTGACGCTAATTCGCATTTCCTGCGCTATGGAATGGAGGAAACGTAACGAATTTCAGTGTAAACCCACGAACATTAATGATAATTGTATCCAATCGCAATAAATGAATGAAAGATGGAGAGAGAGATAAATAAATAGAGAGTAGAGGCGCGCCAAGTGAGCTGCGACGTTGGCAACGATGTGGAATTGGCGGGAAAAAAACATGGCGTCATTCAAATTTTGGCGGGACGATTATATCCACGGGGGCAGCGGTAAACCCGCAGGGCTCCACAATGGGGGTGTAGGTAATTAGGTTCGGAGCCAAGGAAGAAACCAATAAATGGGACCAAGAGAGCCAGATATGGGACACAGCAACAAGGGAAGTTGAAGAATCAGATGAGTCACGGGGATGTTGGAAGTATTTCTTCAGCTACAGAGTTGTCAGGAAGTGGAATAGTCTGGAGAATGACGTAGTGGAGGCAGGATCCATACAGGCTTTAAGAAGAGGTATGATAAAGCTCATGGAGCGGGGAAAGTGATCTAGTAAGCGACCAGTGAAGAGGCGGGGGCCCAGGAACTGTGACTCGACCCTTGAAACCCCAAACAGGTGAGTACCCCCTCCATACCCCTTATGAGGAATTTGGCGGGAGAGTCATCCACTTCCCGCTAAATTAGTCACAAAAACCTATCATAGTCTGCCATGGAACTGCCAAAGAATGTGTGTGGTTTATCCCAGTGAGGTTCATCTGGTTTATGTACGCTAATAAACCCGCTAGTGCCCGCGTCAGCCACTCTATACCCGTGTATATACCAGTATAAACGTGTATATACGTATATACCTGTGTATACACGTGTATTTTTAAATCGTATAGTTGGTGCAAAGATGTACAAATGACGCTATATAAACCACTAAAACAAAGATTATTATACAATACTAAATAATAATAATAATAATAATAATAATAACATTTACTAAACATTATCATCATTAGTGCGGCTGCTGTTATATTCATGAGGAAGAACTAAATTCGTAGGGGTCAAACAGTTTCCACCCACAACACTACCCTCTTTCCCAAATCCTGGGATCGAAAACCTTCAAAAACCATATATAATAATAATAATAATAATAATAATAATAATTAATTATTATTATTATATAATAATAATAATTATAATAATAATAATAATCTTTATTTCTACCAGTACATGATACAACTTATACAGACCATAGCGACAACAATGACAT
The DNA here is from genome assembly GCA_009830355.1 of Cherax destructor. NCBI lineage: Eukaryota > Metazoa > Arthropoda > Malacostraca > Decapoda > Parastacidae > Cherax > Cherax destructor. Next base: position 5,087 of record WNWK01008850.1, on the reverse strand, counting down.
ACTATATAGAAAGCCCCTGGTTATGTAGAGCATTTCCCGCAACTTAGGTTAATTTTGTCCCCAGGTCCACCCACACCAGTCAGCTAACCCAGGTACCTACACTGCTAGGTCACGTGATCACCTAGCTAACAACACATGAGTCACGTGATCACCTAGCTAACAACAAACACAGGAGTCACGTGATCACCTAGCTAACAACACAGGAGTCACGTGATCATAAGAACATAAGAATGAAGGAACACTGCAGCAGGCCTACTGACCCATGCGAGGCAGGTCCAAGTCTCCCACCGGCTTAAGCCTATGCCCCGACCCAGCCAGGTCAGGTTACATTCACTTAAGGAAGGAGCACGGCATCTGACCTAGTAGCACAAACTAGTCAGGTCCAACTCACACCCACCCCCCCCTCATATATTTATCTAGCCTATTTTTAAAACTACACAACGTTTTAGCCTCTATAACTGTACTCGGAGTTTGTTCCTCATCCACAACTCTATTACCAAACCAATGCTTTCCTATAACCTTCCTGAATCTAGAATTTATCCAACTTAAAGCCATTGCTGCGAGTCCTGTCAATACTAGATATTTTTAGCACACTATTTACATCCCTTTATTTATTCCTGTTTTCCATTTATATACCTCAATCATATCCCCCTAATTCTACGCCTTTCTAGGAGTGAGTTCAGGGCCCTCAGTCTATCCTCATAGGGAAGATTTCTGATACATGGAATCAACTTAGTCATCCTCCTTTGACGTTTTCCAGAGCATTTATATCCATTCTATAATACGGTGACCAAAACTGTGCAGCATAATCTAGATGAGGCCTAACCAAGGATATATAGAGTTGAAGAACAACCTGAGGACTCCTTTTTTATGCTTTTGATATGAAGCCAAGGGTTCTGTTCGCTTTATTGCGAACATATGCCTGCTGTCTTGGTTTTTATTACCACAGAACTCCTAAACCTTTTCGCAATCAGTAGTATTAAGATCTACATTTTTAGTTTATATGTGGCATGGTTATTGTCCTGTCCCAAAATTTAGAACTTTGCATTTATCTATATTAAACTGCATCTGCTGATATTATTAGAAGTCCCTTGAAGACATAATTTGATTAATGAATCTCAGCATGGGTTCACGAGAGGTCGTTCCTGCCTAACAAATTTACTGACGTTTTCAATAAAACATTTGAGGCGTAACAGTTAAAGAATATATATTTACTTTGGGTTTCAGGCCTTCGATAGGCCTCACAAAAAACCCCTTTAAAAAGGTGGGCTCATGGTTGGGGGGTAAAGTTTTGCATGGGGAAAGGGATGGCTTCCAAAGAAAAAGAAGTTTCCCTTAATGGGGCAAATCTGAATGGGAAATTTGTCACTAGTGGGGTTTCCCAAGGATCAGTTTTGGCCCATTGTTGTTCTAATTTAACATAAATGACCTTGATGAAGGAATTCAAGTAATAGGGAAATTTGCTGATGATACAAAAAAAGGCCATGATTCATTCTGAGGAGGATCCAGTGAACTCCCGGGGGATTTGGAAAAATTTGTCTTGGTCTGAAAAGTGGCAGATGAAATTCAATGTGGACAAGTGTAAGGTACTAGTCCTTGGTAATGAAAATATCCCTAATTTATAAACTAGGTGAAGTAGAGCTTGATCATACAGAATGTGAAAAAAACTTGGGGTCATGGTAAACAAGGAACCCCCAAACCAAAAACAACAGTGTTTAAAAGGTTAATAAGGCTAACAAAATTACTAGGATTTTATTTCAAAAATTAAGCAACAGAAGTCCAAAAATTATTTTACAGCTCATACCCTCACTAGTGAGACCCCATTTGGTTATGCAGCTCAGTTTTTGGGCTCCTTACTACAGGGGTGGATATAGATTCAAATTTGGGGAACAAAAAAGAAAAATGACTAAAATATTTTTAATTTTAAAAAAATCTCCCCTATGATGATAGACTTAGAGCGTTGAATCTCCACTCTCTGGGAGAGACGTAAAAATGGGGAGATATCATCCCAGGTGTACAAGTGGATGATGGGCATAAACAAAGGAGATTTAAAAAAAATCTGAGGATATCGAACCAAAAAAGAACCAGAAATAACGGATTTAAATTGGATAAATTTTTATTTAGAAAGGACATAGGCAAGTCGGTTTTCGAACAGGTTGTAGATGCCCTGGAACAATCTTTCCAGTACTGTGATAGAGGCTAGGGCCTTTGGGGTGGCTTTTAAAAAAGATTTGGGCAAATAAGGAGTGGGAGGGGGTGGGTTTGATTGGTGTCGTGATTGGGGGAAAAAATTCTTAGGTAGTGGTTTGGTTTTGGAAAGGACTTCCCCTTTTATGGGCCAGTAGGCCTTCTGCAAATGTTCCTCCATTCTTTGTTCTTTTTCTTCTCCGACCCGCATCCCGTCTATTCAAATCTTCCGGAGTCTCTAAAGTCCTCATTTGAATGAATTGGACGGCCTATTTTGGGGGTAAACGGAAACTTGCTTATGTCGCTATTTATTCCCCCATCTATTGTTTTTTGTGGTTGAACAAAAAGGGGCCCCAAAATTTACCCCGTGGGAAAAATTTGACGCTTCCCCTCTGATTTCTCCCCCTTTTTGCCAAACCCCCTGCTGCCTTTTGTCAAATGCCCCTATCCCGGAAAAAAATTCTCCTATTCCGTGTGCCTTAATTTTCCTCAATAGCCTCTGGGGTTTGGGGCTCTTCAAAAGCCCTTCTGGGGGTCCCTATTAAAAAATTTTTTCATTCCCTGATCTACCTCCTCAAACACCTTAGGAAAAAAAATTAAATTTGTAAAGGAATGCCCTTTTGTAAAAAGGCTGAATTGTTTTATTAATTTATGCTTTTCAAGATGGGTACAATTTCCTCGGGAATTATTGATTCCATAAATTTTCCCACTATGGAGGTTAAACTTTTTTCTTGGGTTTGAAACTAAAGGGCCTGCTCCCTGCTTTGAAAATAGGTATTACATTTTCCATTTTCCCCCTTATCTGGCACCATGCCAGTTTGCAGTGATATGTTGGGAAAAAATTAGCCATAGGTTTGCTAAGCTCTTCTTTACATTCCTTTTTGAACCCTTGCATACAGTTAAAAGGGGCCCGGGGTTTTTTAGGTTTTTAAATTTTTCTATTTGTCTAAGGAAAGTCACCGGAACCCCGATGGCCCGGGTTTTCTATCGTCCTGGTTTTCCCTAATTTATTATTTCTGGAATATCGCTAGTATCTTTTTTAAAAAATGAGAGGGAAATAAGTGTTAAAAATTCTACACATTTCCTTATCACTGACGGTGACTGACCTGAGTAACTTTTTAGTGGGCCTATCTTGTCCCCAATCTTACTTCTGTAACCTGAAAAAAAAACCTTTTGGGGTTAGTTTTCGATTCTCTTGCAACTTTAACTTTTTCTGAAAAAGTCATATTGGCAATCACCACCTACCTGACCCACTGTCAGGTAATTCCAGTTCAACCTACCCAGGTAATTTTTTAGTCCTATAAATCAGCCAGGCGGAAGTCAGGGACAGAGACTTGATTGCCATTATTAGGGAAAATTCCCTGATATATTAAAAATGGGGGGGATTTGGGGATCACTTTCCCCAACCATCATTAACCTCAAGATTTTAATTTGCGTTTCCGGTTTTTGGGGAAAAACCCCAAATCTAAGGGTTTTTTTCCCAATTGGTTCTGTCACCAACTTTTCAAAAAAAAATCCCGAATCATCAAGAAAGTCACTGACTTAAATTTCCCGTCAAATTGCTCCAGTCAATTTTTTCAAAGTTGAAATCTCCCATTAGCCCAAAATTTTTTTCAGATGCCTTTCAATTTCATCCCATAAAATTTACTGCACTTCCTATCAAGATTTGGGGGCCTGAAACCCCACCCAAGATAAGTTTTACACGGCCTTTTAAAAAGCTGTAACCCAAACAGATTCAGTGGCTGACCTTCTAATTTTATATCTTGTCTAACCAAATTTTAAAATTGCTCACATACATCGCTACCCACCACCCTTCCTGTTGACCCTATCAGTGTGGAATAATTTATACCCTTTATGTAATTCAAAAGGGAAATTCTACCCAGATTGGGGTCTCTGTTATAGCAATAAATCTATTTTCCTACTTCAATTAATCTTAACTCATCTATCTTATTTCTTACACTCTGCTATTAGTATAGTAAACCTTAAGGGACTATCTTGTTTCCCACTGTCTCCCCCTTTTTTGTGACCGTCCATTGTCTTTATTTGTAACTTTTTTTTTGAATTTCTTTTTTAAATTTACTGTTTTCAGGTAGGGTTTTAAACTGACTGTTTCCCCCCACACCCATACCCCTATCTTCTATCAGTTTAAAAAAAACTAGGCTAACAACACAGGAGTCACGTGATCACCACCTAAAAAACAGGAGTCACGACCCCCTAATAACACGGGGGTCACGTGATCACCCCGCTAACAACACAGGAGTCACGTGATCACCAGCAACAACACAGGGGTCACGTGATCACCCACCTAACAACACAGGAGTCACGTGATCACCCAGCTAACAACAGAAAGGGCACGTGATCACCTACCTAACAACACAGGAGTCCGGATCCCCAGCTAACAACACAGGGCATGATCCCCATAAAACCGGAGCAGTGATCCCCCCTAACACAGGGTCACGTGATCCCGGGCCCAAAACAGGAGTCCGGATCCCCCCCCAAACAGGAGTCATGATCACCCAGTAACAACACAGGAGTCCCTGATCCCCACTAACAACACAGGAGTCACGTGATCACCCCGCAACACGGGGTCACGTGATCACCCACCAAAACAGGAGTCACGTGATCACCCAGCTAACACGGGTCACGTGATCACCCAGCTAAAAAACAGGAGTCACGTGATCCCCGCTAAAAAACAGGAGTACGTGATCACCAGCTAACAAAGTCACTGATCCCCCCCAACAACACGGAGTCACGGGTCACCCACTCAACCAGGGGTACGGTCACCCCCTAACAAAAGGGGGGTCACGTGATCCCACCCAACAAGGGAGGGCCGTGATCCCCACTAACAACCAGTCACGTGATCACCTCCCCAAACAACACCCCCCGGGAGTCCTGACAAT